>JAOQML010054465.1:0-10195 GCA_027568935.1 Erythroxylum urbanii
GCCACCCTCGCGGGGCACGGATCCGGGTATCACTGTCGATATCGGGTTCGGGTTTTGCGGGAGTGGGGTGTTACAAATCATGTGGTGTTTGTTGCTTTTGTTCTAGTTAGAGTGAGCTTGTCTCTATTGTAGTCTTACATTTTCCATTACTTTTGTACCGAATCCTTTATTGAGTTTTAATGGATCTTTTACTTAAAAATAAATTAAATATCAAAGCAAAACTAAGTGATGAATAAGTCAAGTCAAGATATCAAGGATGAATTATGATCAACTCAGGTTATATGCAACCTAATTTTTCTTTGGAACCCTCTATTTCTTTATTTCGAAACACTTAGGGGCTTAAATAACAAAAGATTTCAAATTAATCTTCAACGTCTTATATTTTTAATTTTAGGTATAATAATTTAATCAAGGCTTAGTGAATTTTTTTAAAAATTAACAAATTTTGAAAACATGAAGTTTGGTTTTGATGGAGTGATAAGTTAGTCATTTTGTGAAATGTGAGAAAATTCTAAAATTACTAATTTAGGGGAATTAGGTCAACCTTATTCATTTTCAACAATATAATTTTAAACACGAATTAAATTTTAGTCGACTAAAAACCCCATTATGTTAGGTTAGCTTTGAATGGATTGAAGCTCATTTTTTTGAAAAATTTTATGTGATTTCTAAACAATCATTGGTCAAACATTTGGTTGATTATAGATTGGTCAAATAGATTGTTTTTTAGAAAATATGTAATGAATTTATAAAGCTTGCTCAAATAGTTGCTATAAGTTATATCTGACATTCCAAAGTAATAGCAAGTTAAACTAACAAAAATTTCTTAGAAAATAACATCCTATTAAGTTAACAACAAACAGTTACGAAGCTCCAAAGTGCAGTAAATGAAAGCTTATTCCTACAAAAACTTCCACAGATTAATAAGATTTTGACTCAAGGATTTAGGAATTTCCCTAGCAATTGTAACTATTATAATTCTCAGTTGTCATTAAAAGCAATGATATTAGTCACTATTGTTAATAGTGTCCAAGTTTTGAAGTTGTCAACTCCTGTCACAAATACCTCTGTCACTAATGAAATAGTAACTAATTTAGAAAATGGTCACAATTATACAACACTTTTGTGACAAAAGTACGAACACTAAAAATTGTGGAATGTGTGATAAAACTATATGGTCATAGTAACGTTACATATTTATGACAAGTTTATCGTCACAAATAATATAAAGTAGTGACGAATTAAGTCGTAACAGTACTTCATTTTATTGTGATAAAAGAATCGACACTAAAACCTATGGAATCTGGGAAAACACTTATGGTCACAGTAACTTTACATATTTATGACAAATTTGTTGACACAAATAATATAAAATAGTGACGAATAAAGTCGCAACAGCAATTCATTTTATTATGACAACATTATTGCCACTAAAATAATTGAAAATAGTGACAAAATATTTGCCATTTGTGTTTTTTGTGTCAGTGTCTGTTACTTCTTGGTCACTAATATTTTAAGGAAAAAAATGTCAACATTATTTTATCACAAAAATGAAAATTTGTTCTTACAAAAAATATTGTCACTAATTTGTTAATTACTATCGCAAATAAAACTATCAATTCAATATTATAATTGCATTATTAGTAAAAGAAATTTACATCAGTGATCATATTGTCTAATAGATTTCGTCATAAGTATGAAAGCTAATGTTACAATAATGTTGTCACTAAATAAAGATTATATGTTACAATAAATTTATCATTAATGTGTTCATGTTTATCACATCCTTTGGGCAATCTTCCTTCACATCCTCTCCAGTTGTAGGCCTTTTATAGGGATTCCTAAAAAAAGTGACTGCATATCCAAAAATATAGGGAAGGACTAATGAGAAAGGAAAAGCATACAAGAACTTGTACAAAAGAAGGGATAAAATAATACAAGACTAAACCTACTGCAAACAGTACTGACTGTAATAAGGTTGATTACATCATTACTTGTAGATGGTATTAGGACATAAAGGATTACATCAGCAAATTGCAACATAATAACATTCAAATTCATCTTACATCTTATTCATTTAAAAAATGTATAAACTGAATTCTTAAAATGGCATGCATTTGTTTTCGAGTTTATCGTTTTGCCAAGGAAAAAAAACTTTACGGAATTACAACTATTAAGAACAAACAACATTAAGAAATACTCCTCAATTTTCCAAATTAATCAAACATTAATAACCAAAGATATTTAAACATGCTTCTCGTTATATGACATGGAAACTAACAATCTGACCTGTGGAAATTGGTAGTTTATAGCTATTACAAGATCAAGTTCATTAAACCAAGAATCTTCAATTGGAGTGCTTATTACACTGCGTATTTTTTAGATCTCATCATCCTCACTACAAAATTAACTGTGATAGCTAATGAGCAAAAGGTAAACTAAACATGCAGTAAAATCATAAAAACGATAAAGACCTGTACTTGGTATTATGGCCTTGCTCTGGGCAATTACTTGCATATCAATTATGCCCTACAATAGAGCATATCAATTATGCCCTACCATGAGTGATTAATTTAATTATCATACCATCAACAAGATCAAGAATAAATCTACACTCAAATATAAATGATATCCTTAAAAGGATTGTAGCGTGACTAAAAGCACCTGCAAATCTACAAGACTAATTATACGCTTATAATATAATTTTTAGAGGATTTTCCAGAGAAGACAAGCTACATAGACAATATACAATTGACGTAGAAAGTTAACGAACTGCATTTTAGATTAACACATGGAGCATCTGGCATGGTGTGATGATAAGAAGATTGTTACCCAAAAGAGACATATCCTTCTTCAACTTTAACTTCAAGTGCATGCATTCAAACAAAGTCATAATAAGGCAATACAGAAGTTTAGTGAACAATTACCATAGAAACAAAGAGGTAGAGAATGAAGACAATGTTTTCCAGAGAAATAAACATAAAAGCGGAGTCAACTATACTATACAAATGACAGTAACGAGAAAGATAACGAAGAGACTAAATACAAATTTCTAAAAAAGTGCACGATTACGTAGTGATTAGGCTTCGAAAATAGGAAAGAAATAAGGAGACAATGTATCATATACATAAAGGCAGGTCTTTAAGCTCTAGGCATGAACCTATCGTGTTAATGATATGTAGGACCCTGATGATTAAACTTTCATTAGAGGACTTATGTCAACGATTAATTAAAGGCATACCTCATGTGGATATGTCAATGTCGAACCAAATATTTTGGAAACTGATGAAGCAATAACAACATCTCATGCACCGAGTTTATCCATTATTGTATTTTCTACAACAGCCACTGATAAGCAACGTCAACATCTCATTATTGGTATTTTAACAGACTAGAACAAAAGTAAAATTACCTTGATTGCCCAAATGCATTTTAATCTTCTCGCATATTGGAAATTGTATAGCGACATGACCGATACTAGCCAATATAGGCATAAGACCACTAATTTCCACAAAACAAGATCAATGTATTACTATCTAAAATTGCATTCAAGTCCAATGCTATCCACTGTGTAACAAAGTACTTATACAATCCTCGGATACCCTCCTCATGAGCTATTCTTCTCAAAGCAGATAGTGTACTCCTATATAGAACCACTTATGCTCCCTGAGTCTACAAAATGAAAAGAAATATATTAGATTCTTAGTGATAGTGCCCAATTAGGTTTTAAGAACTCAGTCACCAGCTATAATTAGACGACAACAATAATTTACCATTCATCAATTCGTTGTTGCTTCCTATTCCCTTAATCAAATGTTATCCCTTGGAAAGACGTGAGGACAATTTTTTGTTTATCTTGTATAACCCCACCCATATATAGCTATCACTCTAAAGGTCACCAGAAAATTCTCTTTGTAATTACAATAAGTACTAGTGACAAGAGAATTGCAAGTAATAAGTTTCATTGTGTCTAGTAACCAAAGCCACCAAATTTTAATTGTAACAGGGAATTACCCAATAATACCAATACTAATGCTATTATTCCAAGGATATGCTAAATATAACTCTTCTATAATAGTAGACAAAAAGGAATATCAACATGACACCTACTTGAAGTCTTGTCTTCATAACCCAAAGAGGATTCATTAAAAATTGTTGTTGCAGCTCCAACACTAGAAGCTATCATATTAGCTCCTATTGAGAGCTGATGATTCTCGTCTAAACAAGCACCAAAACTAGAGGTATATTGATATTAACTCTCTGGAAGAAGGAAATACTAATGCTAAGCTTATCATGCACTAGGTTAAAGGACCTATACTTTGTTCTCCAATCAAATAAAAAGTTAGCACTAACCATTGGAAAAAAAGAAAGCTTTTAAATTGCTCATCCATTGTAAAATAAACCTGCAAAATCAGATAAATTGGTTATTTGAATGAAAATTGAACCATAACATTACAAACTTCGTGATGATGTTAGTCATGCAAGGACACTGTTAAGATAAAAGGGAAAATTTTGTCTAAAATATATTATAACAACATATCTCATGGTAATGCTCAATGTAGTAAGTTCCTGATACTGACTTTGCCAAAAAGGTACCTATGCTTAATCAACTTGATGAATGTGAAGTAATACAGAATAGATCTAAGATGTTTGACTAGCATATCAATCCCTAATCTCCAAGAACCATGATGCAAACTGACACTTTGGATTCTGTTGTCGTTGACAGCACAAAAGTGATAAATTTTGAAATGCTGTCAACAACAAGTCTAGGGTTTTAATTGCTCAAGAAACTAAGCGACGAACAATAATACAGACAAACAAATCAATACAACCAAATGAGTAAGTGACCATTGTAAACCTAATACCACAACTTTTGACACAAACATCGATTTGTAAACAAACAAGGGAAAAACAAACAAAACCCAGATCTTACTATGTTAAACAATTCTTAAGAAATTGTGAAGAACATGTGAGAATGGGAAAATGGGGACAGGTGGGAATGACCCAAAAGCATAATGGACCCGTTATTTCTTCTAATCCTCAAAACATCACCCAACCCAGAAATGCAGATGAGCAAAAAATCACAAATGCACACAAAATACGTTGTTTCATAATAAAAGTTTATAACTTTATAAATTGAAATTGAGTAAAAAGGAGACCTTTACAGTAGATTAAAGCAAACGAGTAAAAAGTCACCTTTTTGGAGTGAACCATGAACATGATGGTGGAGTTGTCGGGGGAGGAGGAACAAGCAATGGAGGAATTGACGACATTTTTGAACCTCTTGCCATCTTTCCTGTTCGGTTTCGTTCCTTTCTTAGCAGGTTTGGATGCAGGAGTAATAGTTAGAGCTACGTCAACCTTGGGGATGGATTTCTTGCTAGAGTTGCCTATGACTAACAAATTAACGATTCTGTTTAACAAGAATAGCGAGAAAATTGAAGAAGAAAAAGGGGGGGGGGAGAGAGAGATAGGTCTCTAAAACCCTAGTGGGTATAATATTTTGTTCAGTTGCTAAGGGTTAGAGAGATGATTCGGAAGTATGTTTGCATTTGAATTAAGATTGGTCTTGTTATTAAAAAAACCTCGTATTTATGATGACAAAAATAGTTTATCACAAAAAAATTGTCACTAAATTACGAATAGTAGTGACTATAATTATAGTTCAGTTGTTGTGATAAAATGAAGTAGACATTAATTAATTGCATATTTGTTGACAAAATTTTTTATCACAAAAAGTAAAATATCGTGTGACGATAAATGTTTCGTCACAACAAGAAAATAATATTAGTAATCAAACTATATTTTCTCACAACAAATAGAAAATATTAGTTAACAATATATGTTTTGTTATAATTATAATTAATTCCCGTCAAAATTATTTTGGCACCAAATTTCATAGGTTTTTAATGACAAAACTTAGTGATAAAATAAAATTTAACACTATTAATATATTACTAGTGACAATTTAATTGTGAAAAAAACTAAATTACTATAATTATCAATGTAATAGTGACAAAAATATAAATCATCACTGATAATCCAAACAATAGTGTCAATCAATTGTCTTGTAACTAGAAAGTCTCGTATTGGTGATGACAAAAATAGTTAGTCACAAAAAAATTGTCGCTAAATTATAAATAGTAATGACCATATGATATAGTTTGGTTATTGTGACAATATGAAGTAGACACTAATTAATTGCATATTTATTGACAAATTTTTTTGTAACAACAAATAAAATATTGTGTGACGATAAACCGTTTCGTCACAACAAGAAAATAATATTGGTGACCAAACTATGTTTTGTCACAACAAATAAAAAATGTTAGTCACCAACATATGTTTTGTCACAATTACAATTAATTCCCACCAAAATTATTTTGGTGCCAAATTTTACATGCTTTTAGTGACAAAACTTAGTGATAAAATAAAATATAATAATATTAATATATTAATAGTGACAATTTATTTGTGAAAGAAACTAAAATGTCACAATTACCATTGTATTACTGACAAAAATATAAATCATCACCGATAATCCAAATAATAGTGTCAATCAATTGTCTTGTCAGAAAAACACTCGTATTTGTGACGAAACAATAGTTAGTCACAAAAAAATTGTCACTAACTATCTTAACTCTTGTAGCGTCTATCAGTCTCTATGTAATAGTTTCAACACTGGATTCCCTACTATTGAAAATCCTTTGATTTCTTTCAATCCAAATGTAATAAATCATTACTCTAAATGCTAGCCTAAACATTTTTCGATCTCCTTTAACTTAATCCTAGATTTTAGTAGCATAGTAGATGACATTAGACCACACGGTGAAGCTATAGTAGAGTTTATCTGAGCTTAAGAATATGATTCCAGAGATTAGGGAAAAGGTTCTCATTATTGACATGACTAAACACATATATTGGACCCACTTAATGTAGTTTAAGTGCATCCTTCATTCCCATTTTCCCTTTGACTGTAAGACAAAAGATAAAAATGGAAAAAGGGATTAAGCTTAAATCTCATACTAGTTTATGCCAAAAAGGTTTAAGTTTGAGGTCCTAAGAGTAGCTCCTTATTTGAAGAGTTTATAATCTCTAAAGATTTTTCATGCAGTTAAGAGATAGATCCTTGCTAGAATGAACTAGAGGAATACATAGGAAAATTCTCTATGATTTCCCTAAATCTCTTAGTGGTATGAGCATGTCGACTCCTCCTAATATTGCAAATGATTGCTTCCACCATGATGTTAATTACAATAATTAATTTGACAGTTTAAAAATCTTGAAAATTATACAAAAGTCCTAGGTTATTCTAATTATAAAATAGAAGTAAGTATCTATGGCATTTCTAACTCTCCGCTTGATGGTTAGGCTTATTAGCTCTCTTATGAAAAGTATTTATCTAGGGGTCTAAGAAGTGTTAGATTTTATGCTAATTGGCCATATGCTTTCCCCTTTCAAAAATCATAAGTGAACCTATTTGACCTAAGAAGACTTTTTGTTAGTGTATAGTTTCCAAAGTCTCTTAATAAGTAAATATTTGCTCATGATATTGATTTAGATGATTCCTAAGCCTCTATTCTCCTTTAGTAACCATATGTCTGATCAATTCACTTTGGAATATTTTATTATTGATGATCTTTATTATCTCTTTTAGAAGCGCTATATTAGAGTATTGATATATGTGGAGATTATTAAGTATTGGAATTATATATTGGAGCCTTCCTCTATAAAATAGTGCTTTGTTACATTAATTATTCAATCTTCTATAAATTTATACTATAAGTGCAATTAGAGTAGGTTAGCTTCCTAATAGTTATAGGTACCTATATATATTTAAAAGGAAGCTATTTATGCTTGAATTACTTAAAGATAACTAGAAGATTAACATTGTCACTAGATCTAGCAGATATGTAAAGGAGCTCTTCCTTAGATTGAAGTACAAGCCTGATAAAGGTTTGAATTACTCAGGATAATTGATCAGTAATGTAACTGATTTAGGTGTAGCTCCATATATTAGTAACAAATCTTCTATAAAAGAGAGATTAAAATTGTTAATTTTATTATATTTGTTATGGAATTTGAACCTAGGCTCCTTAGAGATGTTAATCTAATGAGTTTGTTGAAAATTTCCATATGAAGGGAAGATAAATATGGCATCTCCCTTCCTTAGACCTCTAGCTACTTTGAAGATATTTGTCGGTTCTTTATGAAACAATATAGAGAAGTAAGTAAATGAAATATATTTCCTAGCCCAATTGATAAATTTGAAGGGATAGCCAAAAGCTTTTGTTGAGATGAACAAGAAATTCCAATTTAACCAGTCAAATGCCTCATTGAAGTCAATCTTCAAGGCACAACTCATAATTTCTTTCTTCTTATGATAACTTTGAAATAGTTACCAAACAATCAATATATTATCCCCAGTGATCCTTTCTTCTATACAGGCACCTTGATAAGGATTAATAATTTATTTAAACACTCCCTTCAGTTTGGTACCTGTTATTTTTTAGATCACCTTGTAAATAACATTCCAATATGAGATAGGTTTATATTTATGTAATGAGGATGGATTTGCAACTTTAGGAATTAGGCAAATATAAGTTTTTCCATCTCTCTCAAGAGGTTTCTACTGCTGAAGAATTCCATCATTGAATTAATAACTATGTTACTTGTTAGATCCATATGCTTTGGAAAAACATAACATTAAATCCATCTAGACTAGGAACTTGATAGATTGTAAAGTAAACATTGTTTCCTTAATTTCTTCTCTGGAAACATCCTTAATAAGATCAACTCCAAGGTGACTAAGAAAAGAATTGTCTAAAAAACATCTGAATTCATAAGGTAAGGGATTCAGTTCCAACTCTGTTCTTAGTAGATTTTATAAATGCTTATAGGTTATTTCCTTCAATCCCTTATAATCATTTATAACTAAATAATCATAAACTTGTAAGCAAACAATTTTTTTCATGTTCCTTCTAGCTTGAATGGAATTATGGTAAAAAAATTTTTATCACTATCCCTCAACAAAAAGATTTTAGACTTCTTCCTCAATTGAGAGTAATATTTCTCCATGGAAGCCATATAGTGCCTTAGAGTTACAATCTCAGATTGCTTAAGGTTTATAGTAGAGGGATTGTTACTTTAAAAGCTAATTTTTACTCCTCTATTGTGAGGTTAGTTCTTTTCTTGTAAAGTTAATTAAGTTTTGGTTTAATTACCTTTTATCTTTTACACACAAATATAGGTCTGTGATCTCCTTACATCGGCACTCATCCTTTTACGAGTTACTTCTCTAAAACTAGGTTCAGTCAGTCTTTATCAGTAAAGAATACATCTTATAAAGTATGTAAAAGCAAAAAATTAGATTATGTTTCCTCTTCTTTTGTATTAGTTCACAATCTATCTCCTCTCGATTAAATATAATGTTAATACGTCATATAAATTCGAAAGATTCAATTAATTAGTCAAAATACTTAAAAGTTGTGCTTTAATGAACCCAGAAAAGGATATTCCTACTATTTTCCTCTATACTAGGTTACTAAAGGAGTATGGTTAGATGTGTGATTATTATAGAAATTAGCAACGCTGTTGGGCCCCCGCCCTTGAGAGACACGTGGCTGATGTCTTAAGTGACATCTGGATGCGCAACCCACAAGGGTGGAGTGCCCTCACCAGGGCAATCCTTGATCATAGAGGATTTTCATCTTAATTTCTTCAACATTTTGTCCCTTGACTTGTACTTAGAGCTTAAGTCTTTAACTGCTTCTTCATCCTTGATAATCACTCCTTAATCCTTAATTAGCGAATTTTGTGTTTAATTCCAACTAAGTGACTGTTCAATCATACTGACTTAACTTCTTCTTTTATCGCCCACGGTTGGCCCATCGTCTGTGTTTACTTATGGTCTGTGTTCTATCGTCTGGGTACTATCGTTTGTAGTTGACTTTTATCATCTGGGTTGACCGTCTATCATCTGTGTCTCATCGTCTGCCTTTCTAGTGTCTGTCTTTCTATCGTCTGCCTTATGACGTGTTGTTGGCCCCCGAAATTGTTTTGTTAAATTAAGCATAATAGTTTATGGAATAAGCATGAGATTTGAATTTTTGCCTTAAAATAATTTTTGGGATCATGATAGAATCATTTTTGGAGATTAATTATTTATTACAATGTGAGTAAAATTTTATTTCGC
>JAOQML010054511.1:0-10193 GCA_027568935.1 Erythroxylum urbanii
TAGATTATGTTTCAAGCATATACCTTTAAGAAATTTCAAATTTATAATAAATTGAATAAATTCATTACTTTTAAATAATTAATTAGTAAATAATTAATTCGTTTAAATCATTAATTAAAAAAAGTGTGTTTGATTATATCCAAATTAGGAGGCAATAATAATTTTAGTTTATCATGGGCAAGGACGCTATTGCTGACATAATAACCTTTATATGAAATACTGACATGGATAGAAAAGAACTATTCGAATAGCATCTACTAACATCACCAAAATCCTTATCAAAATACTTTTACGAGAAGTTTTATTGAAAATGTGAGAAAACATTAGGAAGGCAACAAAAATTTTGTGGAGTTAACCTTACAATATAGAAAGAATAGAGGAGGAACATATAGAATTAATCTAAATTTAAAACGAAGCAGTCAAACTGGTCCATGAATATATTTTAACTAACAACAAATTCCTAAAATTTTAGGTGGGATAGGCATTGTAATTATTTCGACTTCTCGAGGTCTAATGATAGACCGAGAAGCTCGCCTAGAAAGAATCGGTGGAGAAATCTTATGTTATATATGGTAATCTTTTGATATCTGAATTTTATACATATTTCCTATTTGTGAAAAAAGAAAAAGAACAAGTTTCTAATAGCATTCCTCCTACATTCCTTTATGGATCCTTAAAGAGGTTTTTTAAAATATAATGAAATAGCAAAAATGGGTTCAGGAAGGCTTAATTACTGAACCACTTTCCAATAGTATGTTCAGGAAGGCTTAATTACTGAACCACTTTCATATAGTATTCTCCAGATTTGTTTAGATAAGAACGATTTAGTTTTAGATTATGTCTTAGGAAAGATCCAACATAGTTCTTTTCAACTTGAACATTCCTTTCATTTCATAGGGATACACGGCAAGATTTCAAAATGAAAATAAATCCATTTTCTTTTTAAAAGAAGTATGTATATTCAGAATTAAGGAATGATAAATATGAAAATAAGAGCCTCTATTCATAAAATTTGTGAAAAATGTCGGCTGATACGTAGACGGGGATGAATTATAGTAATTTGTCCCAACCTGACATAAAAACAAAGACAAGAATAATCTTTCTACACGAGAGCTCTCTAAAAGGTCCCATGTACAAAATAAAAGAGTCACGTTGACATGAAATGGATATATCCATAGATCCCTAACTTATATTTATGAGATGATAAAATATGACAAAATCTTTATAAAAACTAAAAATAGGTTCATGCAGGAATAGACATAAGGGTAGAATCCACGTAAAGTACCAAAAGGAGTTTTTTTATGTTCAAGCAAGCTTTAACAATACTATTGTGATCGTTACTGATGTAGGGGTCGGATGATCTCTTGGTCTTCTACTAGCACTACGAGATAAGGGACACATTTTGCGGCTCAAACCGCAGCAAGAAATGTTATTCGAACAGTAATGGATCAGGGTATGCAAAGAGCAGAATTCATGATAAAAGGTCCTAGTCTGGGAAGAGATGCAGTATTAAGAGCTATTCGTAGAAGTGGTATACTATTAAATTTTGTCCGGGATGTAACCCCTATGCCACACAATGGTTGCAGACCCCCTTAAAAAAAGATGCGTGTAAAAATAGAAATTGAAGAACTTTCAAGAGAAAGAAATAATTCAATGATTTGATCAAATAATATTATGGTTCAAGAGAAAGTAACAATATCTACTCGAACACTACAGTGGAAGTGTGTTGAATCAAAAGCCGACAGCAAGCATCTTTATTATGGATGCTTTATTCTATCTTCACTTATGAAAGGTCAAGCCGACACAATCGACATTGCAATGCGAAGAGCTCTGCTTGGAGAAATAGAAGGAACATGTATCACATGTGTAAAATATGAGAAAATAGCACATGAATTTTCTACTATACTAGGTATTCAAGAATCAGTACAAGAAATTTTAATGGATTTGAAAGAAATTGTATTGAGAAGTAATTTGTATGGAATTCATGATGCGTCTATTTGTGTCAAAGGTCCTAGATATATAACTTCTCAAGATATCATCTTATCGCGTTCTGTGGAAATTATTGATAATACACAGCATATAGCTAGCCTAACGGAACCACTAAAATTGGCTATTAAATTACAAATCGAGAGGAATCGTGGCTATTGTGTAAAACCACCAAATAACTTTCAAGACAGAGGCTACCTCATAGATGTTGTATTCATGCCTGTTCGAAATGCAAATCATACTGTTCATTCTTATAGAAATGGGAATGAAAAGCAAGAAATACTTTTTCTTAAAATATAGACAAATAGAAGTTTAACTCCTAAAGAAACACTTCATGAAGCCTCCCGAAATTTGATTGATTTATTTATTCCTTTTCTGCATGCAGAAGAAGAAGATTTACATTTAGAAAAAAAATCAACACAAGGTTACTTTACCCCTTTTTACTGTTCATGATAGATTGACGAAACTAAGGAAAAATAAAAAACAAATAGTATTGAAATATATTTTTATTGGCCAATCAGAATTAACACCTAAGATCTATAATTGCCTAAAAAGGTCCAATATACATACATTGTTAGACCTTTTGAATACCAATCAAAAAGACCTTATGAAAATTGAACATTTTCGTATAGAAGATATAAAACATATATTAGGCATTCTAGAAATAGAAAAACATTTTGCAATTGATTTTCCAAAGAATTCATTCTAAATCCATTGGATTTATATTGATTTTTGTCTTTTTTCTAAAGAAGATGAAAATAAATTTTGAATTTTTACCAAAATATTGATATTCACAAAATAAATCAATAATTTAATTAAATAGATGTTGTCTAGGGATAATTCACTTTGGAGTGACTATTCCTTAGATACACCATCGTAATATTTGATTTTACTATCGAATCAATTTTTTAAAAAAAACTAAAGTTAAGGATTTATCAATAGGTAATGTTGCTCCAATACCTAACCAAAGGGCTATTACAATACCAATCAAAAAGACAGTTGTCGCAACTGGATGCCGAAATGGATTTTCGGATTTATTAACATTCTCCAAAAAGGGTACTGTTAATAATCCCGTAAGTACTGAAACCATTAAAAGAACACCCAATAACTTATTAGGTACTGTACGAAGTATTTGAAATACAAGAAAGAAATACCATTCAGGCAATATTTCCAAAGGAGTTGCAAATGGATCTGTGGGTTCACCAATCATTAATGGTTCTAAAATTGCTAATCCTACATTACATGCAATAGTACCTAGAATTACTACTAGAAAAATATATAAAAGATCATTAGGTCATGCGTATTCTCCATAATAATTATGACCCATTCCTTTAGCCAATTTAGGTCTTAATACAGGATCATTCAAGTTAGGTTTTTTTGTTATTAAGATAGGTGAATTCTTTATAGATTCATCCTTCGAAGGAACCGGACATGATAATTTTTCATCATCTGGCTTGAGCAAGAATCAAACGAACCAAAAGGATCCATACCATATAAAGAATATATATGTCTAGATGCTATAAAATCCATATGTTATTCATATCTACACATATACGTATATGAATGATCTTATGTAATAAATAATAAAAAATAAAGTAATTCCTTTTTTTCTAGGGTTGACCATTGCAAAAAATTCATTTCTTATCGGTAAATGCTCAATACCCAAGTTGGCCTTACAAAGGTGATCTGGGTCGTCTTATACCTTTCGATTGGCTTTTATCTCCAAAAAACTATCGAGACTTTTTCCATACAAAGGATTTACTTGTTACTAATATAGTTTAGCCTCTATCATTCTTTAAATCCCTTGTTTCACTCTGATAGTATCATAAATAGGGTCGATGTAGAGGAAATAACTGTATTTCCATACCATTAGGCATTAAATAAATTCAGTAAATGAAAGAGATAAAACGAAGTATAAGGAACTCAAATAGCTAAAAGAAAATATGGATTATATCACATCAACTATTCTACTAGATTTTATAATGGATTTTACGGAACCTGTTTATAGAAGACATGATTGGGTCTAACCATAGAAAGGATTCTCTTTAAGCAAACCAACTTATCCTCTGTATGAGACTTACGCAGGGGTTGGAACAAAGACACATTTGATTGTGAATTCTAATGTGGCAGATATATATCTTCACAGCCAAATCAATACTCCAAGTCACACACTCCCATAATCCATTTTTCTCTTAGGAGAGTTCGCTTCAATTACTCATGTAAAATGAATAATACAAGTTTTTGGAGTTGAAGAGAAATATCCAAATACATGTCTTATTTTTTTTAATAATCCATATTTGTCAATGAAATACCCTTCTTCCTCCCCCAAGTGATCACTGAGTTATTCCAAATATCTAGGATCTATATTCTCCATAAACTATAAAGGATCAGAAATAGCTTGCTTATGTATCATTGGAAAGTGTATTAACATAAATACAGCGGTAAGAAGAGGTAATACCAAAGTGTGTAAACTATAAAAATGAGTCAAACTGGATTGTCCTACACTAGCACTTCTATGCAATAACTCTACCAAAGGCAATCCTATTACAGGAATAGCTTCTGGCACACCTGATACAATTTTTACTGCCCAATAACCAATTTGGTCCTAAGGTAAAGAATAACCAATTATGCCAAAAGATGCAGCTAGTATAACAAGAACTACATATGTAACCCAAATCAATTCACACAGTTTTTTAAAGCCACCAGTGAGATACACACGAAATACGTGCAAAATCATCATTAGAACCATCATACTTACGAATCATCAATAAACCGATCGGATTAACCAACCAAAATTAGCCTCAGTCATTATGAATTGAACAGAAGCAAAAGCCTCAGTAATGGTTTTTCAACGCATTTCTTTAGGCAAAGACTTCGTTTTTTCCTCTTTTTGGATGGTAAATATTTATTAGAACATGAAGTGTGAATCAAACCCATGTTTGAATGGAAATTGAGATACTGATGCAAGTTCTTCCCTTCTAAATCAAATAGATTCATATCTGAAAGAGGTTGATAATAAGTTCTTTCAAAATTGACTATTTGTCCCTCTGTTAGAGGTGTTCTAGAAATGTTTGCAATCGAATAAATAGCTCTACGAATGAACGGATTGGATCGAATTGGAAAATGGAAGGATTGTACAAGTTATACCTTTCGTCACCATTTTGTGGAAAATCATTAGATATGAATATGTTAGATACCTGTGACTCGATTGGTGAAATAGTATCTCTCTCCTAAAAAGTATGTTTTTTTTCCAGCCTCACAAAGAAAATATTTTGTTGCGAATGAACAAGATATTGAGGAATTGTCCATACTTAAAATCATAATTCTTGATACGGGACTTTTCCACATAAAAAGGGAATCTTTTGTTACAATAGAAACATAAGTGACATAGATTATTCAAGAATCGAAGTTGATTTGCTTTATAAAAAGAAGATATCAATAAACTTTGATGAAATGGTTTCATGGGATTCAACCAATTATCTTGATCGTGGGATATCATTGAGAAATAGGAATCAGTGTTATCAAAAGATTTTCTGTGTTTATTTCTAGTATGGAATGAGTCAATCATCCACTTTAGTATCTTATTGAACAAAAATAGTGATATTGTTCCTTTATTGATCCAAAATTTTGATTTTTGGGAAGTATAATGATCATCTAATAAGAAAGGTTTCCATTTTTCAAATGAACGATTTAAAGACCTATTGGTTCTAACAGCTGATTGCAGAGTGGATCATTCGAACCTTTCAATTCATAGATATGAATCTCGAACCTATGAATGGTTATATTCCTAAAACTCATAAAGAAAAAAGGAAGTGAGTTAGACAAAAAAAGAAGTATCTTGGACAAAAGGACAGAAAGTGAATTAGACAAATCTTTTTTGTCGATAACCTCAGACCAATCAATTGAATATTAATTAATACATAATTGACCGAGCACTACTTGAAAAAGAAAATGGCTCTTATGCTGAGGAATGAAATGTTCCAACTGTTCCTGGAAATTTTTGCTCCCATTAGATTATTTGTATTTATATACATTAGAATCCCAATTCATAGATCTCTTGATTCGAGAAAGAAAAATAAGAGGATCAAACCATTTCTTCTGACTTTGTTTCAAATTCGATAAATGTTGGTTGATCGTATATTTTATTATAGTTTTATAATTTAGAGTATCATTTCCTGTTTGATCCATTTAATTCCATATTCGAAGTTGCGATCGGATCTATTCATTAAAAAAATTGATTCAATACATTTCTTATGTACCCATAGGTGTTATATTGGATTGAATCAGATTTTGAATCAATCCATATTGATTGACTGCCTCCATTATGTTGTTGCTAACAAATACCACTCTTTTTTTATCTTCCAAATCATTCCTGCATGAGATCTAGACCTATTTTTTTATTCAAAATCGTGGTGAAACATGTACCCGTCCCCATTCCGATCATAGAATAGATCAAATAAATCAAAAAATAAATTTTTACTTAAGAAAGAAATCTTATCATAATTGTCCATATCCAATTCATCCTTCAGAACTATATCACATCCCAGATCTGATGAAATAGGATGAATTGAGACAGTATTTTGTAAATATATAATTATCTTGAATATATTAACTATTTCTTTATTTTCTGATTGCCTGGAAGGGACAAAAAAAAACATCTTGTTCTTTCTTCAACAATTTTTGATCTCTAGTGGACCTCTCAGTGGGATTTGAACCCAGATGAAGTTCTGACCATCTATCAAAGTAAAAAAACAAATGGATCTTGTAGGATTCCCAAGAAATTCTTTGATTTCTTCCAGAATCAGATGATTATTCATCTCCTTCTCACCTTCCGTGAATAGCTAGGACATTGAGGAATATTCAGAAATGCAATTAGGGAATCAGTCTAATTTTATCTCTGTTCATTCCATTTGAATAAAGGAAGGATCCTAAATAATCGATCTTTCTTTTAGTTTTAGTTATTGAATCTCTCTTTGATTGATCAATGTGTGATATTTCGAATCCTCATTACTAATAGAGTCAAAATGATCTCTAGATTGATCAGAAGATCCCTTCATAGAATCCCTTCCTTAAATGAAACTAGATTTTGTGGAATCATATTGAATATTTGATAATACATTCCTAAAAAATTGATCCTTACTTACCAACCACACATTGTCTAACCAAATCCTAGCATCTATTGACATCTTGCTCAAAAACTCTGATTTGTGCGGCTTATTCCCCCAATTAATGAAAAGATCTTGGCAGAATTGCCACATATGAAATTAAGCATAATTTTGCAAAGAAATAACCCACTTCTTTCTCAAGAAGAGATAGGAAACATGCTCAATATCATTTAATTGAATAATTGACCCAGCTCCTTGTTGTTTGAACAACCCCTCCACTTCAATTGGTATTTTTTCACGAAAAGCAAACATGAGATAACAAACCCAGTCTTTCACTAAGATTTTGAATAGCTGTCCCAAATTCAAATTGATTATGTTTCGTCCCTTCCTCAAAGAAAGACGATCAAAAAATTCCCAATCATGGTCCTTGCGGATCGGATCATCCATATAATATACAAAAAGAAACTCCAAATTTTTGATATCTTTCTCACACACCCTTAAGTCTTCTCTACCTACCAACCTAACTCTCTCTTCAGGAGAAGGGGTGCCTCCTCACAAAGGGGGTCGCAGTGACCAGGCCCTAGCAACTGTTTACCAAAAACACAGGTCTCTGTAAAGTCGTAAGACCATATATAGCTGACACCTGCCCAGTGCTGGAAGATCAAAGAAGTTGGTGACCTAATGATAGGAGATCCGGTAACCGAAGCCCTGGTGAATGGCGACCGTAACTATAATGGTCCTAAGGTAGCAAAATTCCTTGTCAAGTAAGTTCTGACGTGCACGAAAGATGTAACGATCTAGGCACTGTCTCAGAGAGAGGCTCGGTGAAATAGACATGTTTGTGAAGATACGGACTACATGCACTTAGACAGAAAGACCTTATGAAGCTTCACTATTCCCTGGGATTGGCTTTAGGCCTTTCTTGAGCAGCTTAGGTGGAAGGCGAAGAACGTCCCCTTCTGGGGGGGTCCAAGCCATCAGTGAGATACCACTCTGGAAGAGTTAGAATTCTAACCTTGTGTCAGGACCTACAGGCTAAGGGACGGTCTCAGGTAGACAATTTCTATAGGGCATAGGCCTCTTCTATAAAGTTCATTAATATCTGAACTCATTAGTTTTCTCCCATCTATCTAAATGATCAGTTTCAACTTGGGAGGAAGAATGGGTAATAGACATAAAACCATTCATTCTGGCTCTATATTTGTTCGAATAAAATGCTTAGCTAATTCCACACGTCTAACCAAAAAATTCTTTCTTCTTTTAACTTTTTGATCTTCCCATTCGTTCCTCGTAGGCCTTTCATCTCCTAATTCTTTCCATTCTACCTCTGAATAATCTATAATAATTCACAAATCCAAATCAACTAATTGTTCTCAGATAGCACCAGCTCCAATAGAAAGTTCTCAATTTTGAAATGTATTGAAGCCTTGGGTAGTAAAAAAAGTGGAATATTGTATTTCTAGGATTGAATTTCATATTCAAATGAACCTCGTAATTGTAAGATAGTTGGTTTTTTTGCTCTAGACCTAGCAAAAGAAAAATTGGGATAGACTCCTATAGTCTAGGATCTCCCCCTTTCCAAATCGGATGTGAGAATTTCCTCTCATCTGGCTCAAGTAGTTACACCAAATAAAGGAAGGGACTTCCACTTTCCAAATCGATAACCCTCCCTCCAAAAGCCACTCCTTACTCAAGTTCCCAATGAAAACCAAACAACATTTCATTTGTTCAGTCTTTTTTTAGAATTTCTGAATTCTTTATTCAATTCTCACAATTACGCCCTAAATGAAATGTTAAATTCTTGAGTAGTCTACTTCCCTTCGGCTGATGAATTCGTAGTACCAATTCAGAAGGGATTGACTTGTCTATGTCTCCTTGCCTTTGATCTTTTAGGTCTCGAATTCACCTCGACAAAGTTATTACTCATTTTTGTACTTGCTATTTTATTTTCTAATTATTTCTTCAATTAATAGGAGAAAAAAGTTTAGTAGGAATAGTAGGATAATAAATAAATAATAAATAATAGTATAAACTTTCTTATCCCATCCCCATCAGAAAGATATTATCTCATAATTATCCATGATAGTGAAAGAGGAAAAAATCGACGATTTCATATAGTACTTTTTTTAATCAAAAAATCAATCTGATTTTTTTGTACCTTTCACTTAATGAGAAAATGGGTTCGATTCTATAGGATCAAACCAAACCTATGGGACTTAAGGAATGACGGAAGGGAATCAAAAAAGAGGATAATAGAATTATAATAATAAAAAGAAAAAGAAATAAATAAATAAAAAGAAAAATAATAAATAAAAATCAAAATGAAGTAGAAGAGCCTATATTCCAAACGAACAAATTCAAACTTGAAAAAAAATCTTTTTGATTCTCGAAGAATGAGGGGTAAAGGGATTGATCGAGAAAGATTTCTTGTTCTTATTATAAGTTATAATGACGTTATAAGATCATAATTGGATCTGCATATGTTTGGTAAAAAGAAGAATCTTCTCTTTTGAGAATAATCACAAAAGAAAAGTGTTCAATTGGAACATGAAAACGTGACTAAATTTGTCCTAGTTACTCTTCGGGACAGAATGGAGGAAGGGAGGAGCTTCTCGAATGAGGAAAAGGATCCAATGATTTCAAAAGAATTGAACGAGGAGTCGTATGAGGTGAAAATCTCATGTATGGTTCTGTAGAGTGGCAGTAAGGGTGACTTATCTATCAACATTTCCACTATCACCCCCAAAAAACCAAACTCTGCCTTACGTAAAGTTTCCAAAGTACGATTAACCTCTAGATTTGAAATCACTGCTTATATACCTAGTATTAGCCATAATTTATAAAAGCATTCTGTAGTCTTAGTAAGAGGGGGAAGGGTTAAGGATTTACCCAGTGTGAGATATAACATTGTTTGAGGAACTCTAGATGCTCTCGGAGTAAAGGATCATCAACAAGGGCATTATGATGCATTGTAGATTCTTATCTAATACTTGTATCATTTGATGATGCCATGTGTTGGCCCCTGGAATTTTTCGTTAAATTAAGCATAATAGTTTATGGAATAAGCATGAGATTTGAATTTTTGCCTTAGAATAATTTTTG
>JAOQML010054529.1:0-10193 GCA_027568935.1 Erythroxylum urbanii
ATCCAAACCCCTAACTTAAACTCTCACCCTCTCTTGATGATGGTGATGCCGTGGATGATAGAGAGAAGGTAGAAAAAAAATTTGTGAAGCTTGAGAGATTGAAGAAGTGGGAACATAAATTGGTAAGTAATTGTATCACCATCGATATCGGGTTCGGATCCAGCGAGAGTGGGGTGTTACACAGTTACCATTATATATCATATTTAGTTATTCATCACTAAGCCATATGCTTAGCACAGCGGATTTGTCCCGTGTAGGTTTAGATATAGAAGGGTATAAAGGCTGGGACAAGGACAACCGCTGTGGCTAAAGAAGCATGTGTTTTTGCTTTGGAATATGTATATTTGTTTTTAGTTTAAGTTGTTTTCAATGTAAAGAGACATATTGTAATTTGTGTTTTGTGTAATGGTTTGTATTAACCTTCATACAGGTTGATTATTGTTTGTATGACATGCTTTGGGAATAGTACTATATGTTTGAGATGTTTTAATTATACAATATTGCCTAATGGTTTATAATACTTATTTGCTTGAGTTTTCAGAAATGCATATAAGGGATTGTTTGACATGTTTTAGTATTGTTTTGTGTTGCATCTGCATATCCTTCTCGAGGGTATGTGGGTGTTAAAGTGTTTTGATATCAGAGCGTGGTTTAGGCAATTTTGGTTTAACCAATGCTTAACTATTGCTTATACTTGAGTGTAAAAGTTATATTTTGTCCTAATGTGGTTTGTCCCATGTTTTGATTATAGAATTAAAGATGGAAAGATTTCACAAAGCCATTGACGAGGCTGCTGAGAGTAATCATCCAGAAAGATCTCATCCACTAATATTTGAACCCTCTAGGGTTAATCGAGGTGAAGCTGACGTGCTACCTACTCCTCCAGCACAGGGAAAGGCTTTAGTTAAGTTGTCTCAAGATATGATGACATTACTGCATCGTATGAAAGAGCTGAGTTTTGGATAGAGAAAATAAAGAGGATATTAGATGAAATCAGTTGTTCACCAGATCAGATGGTGCACTGTGCTGTCGCTTTTCTTCAAAGAGCAGCTTATGAGTGGTGGAAGTTTGTTTTGAGGAATCCTAAGGTATCGGTGTCTCTGATATGTTACAAAGGCTTACAAAAAGGAGAAGTGGAAGTAATTTCTGAATCTAAAGTAGAGAAATCTATCTGTTGCTGAGTACGATAGAGAATTTAATCGCCTTAACAAGTATGCACCTGAATCAGTACTTACTGAGGAATTCTAGTGCCATCAGTTTGAGGATGGTTTAAATCAATCGATCAAAGAACATCTAGCATCATTCACTCTCTTGCAACAAGTGAGTTACCATCAACTAGTCCAAGCGGTTATGAAGATAGAGAAGTAAGAGATGGTGAAGAGAGAAAGGGCATAGCTAAGGAACTTTGCTAGAGGAGGTCAATCCTCAGGCAAGCAGAGTCGGGAAGGTGCCTCCACTGCACCAGAATTTAATCAGAGATCAGCAGCAAGGGGAAGACAACAAAATTTTCCCTCATCGACTACTTCTTGTAGGGGTTCCTCTACGAGTCAAGGTTCCAGTATTACAGAATGCCCTCATTGCTCCAAATACCATTGAGGTACTTGTTGGAAACATACAGGTGCATGTTTTTTATGTGGTGGAACTGACCATCTTATAGCAAATTGCCCTATGAGACAGTCTTGAAAAACACAAGCTAGTAGGGAGGCCTCTCATGCACCTGCTGGAAACAGAGGACGAGGTAGAGGTCGTGGATGATCTAGTCAGATCAGACCTATTTTGAGTACTCATTTGAAAACTATTGATTGACCTGTTATGCGTTCTGCTCCAGCTCGAGCTTATACTTTAAAAGCTCACAAGGATCAAGACGCACCTGAAGTCATTACGGGTACTATTTCTCTCTTTGACTCTAAAATGTATGATTTGATTGATCTTGGATCTACTCATTCTTATATCTATGTTGGAGGAGTTTCTGATAAAGTGATGCCTGTAGATTAGTTAGAGTATGATATTCATGTAACCAATCCTCTGGGTAATAGTGTGATTGTTAATTAGGTCTATAGAAACTTTCCTATTATGATTCAAGGAAATGAGTATGTTGCAGATGTAATTGAATTGCCTTTTCATGATTTTGATTTGATTATGGGTATGGATTGGTTGTCCAAGCATTAGGCAGTGGTTGACTATAGTGCTAAGACAGTTGTGCTTAAGACACCTAATCAGCCTGAAATAGTATTGCATGGCATCTGCACTAGTTCTTTAACTAATTTGGTATCTTCTATGCAAGCCTGAAAGCTCCTCAAGAAGGGATGTGAAGCATATCTAGCTTTTGTGTTTGACTCAAGAAGGAAGTTGGTAAATTGTAAGAGATTCCAGTGGTGAGTGAATTTCTAGATGTGTTTCCTGAAGAGTTACCTGGACTCCCTCCTGAAAGGGAAGTGGAGTTATCAATTGAAGTTATGTCTGGCACTGCTCTTATATCCAGACCACCGTACATAATGGCTCCTACTGAATTGAAGGAGTTAAAGTGCACTTGCAAGAGCTACTGGATAAGGGGTCCATTAGGCCTAGTGTGTCACTATGGGGAGCACCGGTCTTGTTTGTTAAGAAGAAGGATGGTACACTACGGATGTGCATCGATTACAGGCAATTGAATAGAGTCATAGTAAAGAACAAGTATTTGTTGCCAAGGATTGAAGTTTTGTTTGATCAATTGAAAGATGCAGGAGTGTTTTCAAAGATAGATCTACGATTGGGGTACTATCAACTTCGGCTAAAGGATGTGGGTGTACTAAAGACTGTATTTAGTACCCGTTATGGACATTATGAATTCCTAGTAATACCATTTAGGTTAACTAATGCTCTCATGGCATTTATGGATCTGATGAATAGAGTATTTAGGCTTTATTTGGACCAGTTTGTTGTGGTATTTATAGATGATATCTTGGTCTATTTTAAGAATAAGCATGACCATACTATGCATCTCCAAATTGTGTTACAGACCTTATAGGAAAAATAGTTGTATGCTAAGCTGAGCAAGTGTGATTTCTGGCTTCAAGAGGTATCTTTTCTAGGATATGTTACCTCTTCTCAAGGGATTAGAGTTGATCCCAATAAGATTGAAGCAATTGTTAACTGGAAGCCTCTAAGGAATATGACCAAAGTGAGAAGTTTTCTGGGTTTGGCGGGATATTATCGTCAATTTATGAAAGGGTTCTCAATGATAGCATCCCCTTTAACTAAATTGTTACGGAAAGGAGTGAGTATGAATGGTCCGATAAATGTCAAACTAGTTTTGATCATCTAAAAATTATGCTTACTAAAGCTCCCATATTGGTTCAACCAACTTCTGGTAAGGAGTATATTATGTTTAGTGATGCATCTAGAAATGGTTTGGATTGTGTTTTGATGCAGGGTAGAAAGGTAGTTGCTTAGTTGCCTCAAAATCACATGAACATAATTACCCTACATATGATCTGGAGCTTGCAGCAGTAGTATTTGCCTTGAAAATTTGGTGACATTACATGTATGATGAAAAGTGTAGGATTTTCGCCGATTATAAGAGTCTGAAGTATCTGTTTACCCAGAAAGAACTTAATCTGAGACAGTGACGTTTGTTTAAAGACTATGATTGTATTGTGGATTACCATTCGGGCAAGGCTAATGTCGTGGCTGATATCTTGAGTTGAAAGACCATTACAACATTATCAATGAAGCAGAGTAAATGGGAACTTGTATTTAATGGAGCTTTAATAGCTCAATTGAAAGCAAGGCCTACTTTGAGACAAGTGATTTGTGATGCTCAGAGAGTTGATAATAAATTACAACAACTTATCTTGGCTACTCAGGATGGTAAACATCCTGATTTTTCTGTGAAAGGAGATAGTGAATTGTATTATAAAGATCAGTTATGTGTGCCAACTAATGATGAACTGAAGAAAAAGTTGTTGTTTGAGGCTCATAATACAGTCTTTACTATGCATCTTGGTGGAAATAAGATGTATCAAGATCTGAAGCAGCATTATTGGTGGTTAGGTATAAAATAGGATATAGTGGATTATGTATCTAAATGTTTGACATGTCAGCAAGTTAAAGCTGAACATCAGGTTCCATCTGGTTTATTACATCCTATTTCTATTCCTTAATGAAAATGAGATAACATTACTATGAATTATTTTACTAGACTTCCTCTTAATCAGAAGAAGCATGATGGTGTATGGGTGATTGTTGATAAGTACCAAATCTGTTCATTTTCTGCCTGTTCGTCATGATTATTCATTGGATAGGCTTGCAGACCTATATGTGAATGAGATAATGAGGTTGCACGGGGTGCCACTATCTATTATTTCTGATCGTGAACCTTGATTTACTTCAAGATTTTGGAAAAGCCTGCAAAAGGCTTTGGGTACTCAAGTCAAGTTCAGTACCACTTTCCATCCCCAGACATATGGACAATCTGAACTATTTATTTAGATATTGGAAGATATGCTTCGAGGTTGTGTATTAGAATTCCCAGGAAGTTGGGATAACTACCTTTGTCTAATAGAGTTTGCTTATAACAATAGTTTTCAGACTAGCATTGGCATGGTGCCTTATGAAGCGTTGTATAGTAGAAAGTGTAGAACTCCGATGTGTTGGACCAAACTGGGTGAAAACAAGATGATCGGACCTGATATTGTGAAGGATACTGAAGAAAAAGTTCAAGTTATCCAACAAAGATTGAAAGCTGCCAGTGATAGACAAAAGTCTTATGGTAATATAAAAAGAAGAGATATTGAGTATTAGGTAGGTGATAAGGTATTTTTGAAAGTATCACCTTAGAAATACATACTTTGGTTTGGGAAGAAACGTAAGCTCAGTCCACATTATATTGGTCCTTATGAAATTCTCAAGAGGGTCGGACCAGTAGCTTATCAATTAGCTCTTCCTGGAGAATTGGCCAAATGACATTATGTGTTTCGTGTTTCTATGTTGAGAAGATATCGGTTTAATGACATACATAAGATTCTTATACAAGAAATTCAAATACATTCGGATTTGTCTTATGAAGAAGGACATATTTCTATATTAGCCAAAGAAGTTAGACAACTTAGGAACAATCAAATACCGTTGGTGAAAGTACTCTGGCAACATCATAAACTTGAGGAAGCAACATGGGAACCAGAAGAGATCATGAGGGCTTAGTATCCTCAACTATTTTGATCAAGTATGAATTTCAAAGACGAAATTCTTTTAAGGAGAAGAGAATTGTAAGACCCCAAATTGTACCCTAGATGAAATGTTACATGTTCATGTAAGTATATGAATGATATGATTGAGAATTTCATATGACTTAATTATATTTTTAATGAATCATACTTGGAAAATTGGAATTAAATTGTCATCATAGAGACTTAAGGTATTAATGTTGAGCTCAGGGTCTCGGAAAAGATGTCATAGATACTTTACATAAGGTTTAGGTGAAGATTTAGTGAAAAGAAGGCTTGAAAGTACTTAAAACTCAAGGTTGAAGTGATTTTTGCAAGACCAGTGTGTCACCCTCGTGCACAAGCATGAGGGTGACATCTAAAGGGTGATAAGTTTGTCACCCTCATGCACAAGCGCGAGGGTGACATCCAGTGTGACTTCTAATGTGACACTCAAACTTGTAAGTGCTATATTTTTTGATTATGATGTCCAAAAATTACAAACTTTATATCGTTAGAATTTAAGAAGATAAGCTACAATTTTTTGTGAAGACAACTTTGTCAAATTTGGCCTAAATTAATACAGTTTATTGATGGTTTATGACTAATTTCTTACTGACAAATGGCAGATTGTTGTGTGGATGAGTGGTAGCTCCTAAATGGGACAAGTGGAGAACATGTTTGAAGCCACATGCTATTACCATTTTGTGTCACCTAGCATTGGGGGAGACAAGTTTCTGCTGAAGTTTTCTGTATTTCTTAATTTTCTTTCCCTCACCACCAAACTCTCTCTCTCACTCACACCTCTTGGAAATTTTTGAATGCTTTTTAGATCATCATCTTCACTTGACGTATTTTCATGCTACTGCATTGAGGAAGCCAGATCCTGCCACTTTCTATGTTGTTGTCCTCTTGGTCATCTTAATCTTGGAGTTGTGATACTTGCTTGAAAGGCTAGAGTGGCTTGCTCATTGAAGTAGGAAATTGTGTTAAAGAAGGTATGGGAATACTAATCTTGATTGCATGTTATCATATGAATTACTTTGGTGCTTTATTGGATAGAATATGTATGGATTTATTGATGAGTTGAGGTCTAGATATGAAATTGATGTGTAACTGAGTCATGAATAAGGTGGAATTATGGTGAAAAGGATGAATGTTAGAGTAAGGGTGTTGAAGATGTAAGATGTGAAAGAATTGTCCTAGTTTCACTGAACGGATTTCATTGAATAGAGGTCAGTATTTAGGGTATAACTTGACCTGTAGATATCCAAATGGGGTGATTTTCATTGTGGATTAAAATATATACATATGCCTACAACTTTCATGAAGGAATGGAATTTTGGTTCTGTGCCTAAGGATGATGAAATTTGGCTTAAAGTTGAATTTAGGATTATGTCATTGTTTGAGAATATTCTGCAATATTTTAGGTATAACTTGCAGAATCCTGAACCAAAATGCATGATTTTGATGTCATTAGAAACTTAATACATAAAGAAACTTTTGGTTAGAATAACATATTACCTAGAAACCTCTTTTTATATGTCAAAATAGCCATAGAAATCTAACCTGAAATCTATCCTAAGAAATCTGAACTAATCTTGGTTGTGTAATTGTTGATATATATATATGCAGTTAGGTTTTTAACAATGGTTTTATTAGACTTAAGCGAGATTAACAATGAACCTAGGTGATGTTAGATTAATGGGGAAAAAAGTGTTTGAGTTATGGTTTATAAATGGAGTTGATAATTTAAAAGATATAGGGTTTATTAATGATAAGCATAATGTTGAATTGCTTGGTATGATCATGAATGAATGAGCTTTTAAAGCTTATAAGTTGTGAATTAGATATGAATGATTGTTAATTGGGAATTTCTGCTATAACATGGTGACAATACCAGACCATCAGTTGTCTGAGGAGTTTTATAGTTAAGATTCTATTGGAAGTGCTTGCTAATTGTGTGCATATGCATAATGTTTGATGACTCAACATTTCTATTGATGCATAATTACACTTGTTTGTTTTGATAAGGTTGGCATAAAATTCTAGAATCTAAAATGGTTTGTTTTAAAACTGTCAAGTCTTAGTCTTGGGTAAATAGGCATGCCTAGAAGAGTTAGCAGCTGGTTCTGTAACTAGACACTAATGTGTCTTTTATGCTAGACACTCTGGTGTCTTATGATTTTATACACTTCTATGTCTTCTATTTCAGAAACTTAAGTCTCTTCTGGTTTTGATACTAAACATGGTATCTTCTGTTCCAGTCGCGTTACCCATTTTTATAAAAAGAATTAGCAAGTTAACTTGTTTTGTATTTTGTTACATGCACAATTTGGTTATAATTAAGTTTTGTTCTAACATAACCAAATACAGATTTGACACAGACAAGTTCTATTTCAAAATCATGATTTTCTATTTTGATAATTGTAAGCATGGCTTTGAAGCCAATATATCCTATTTTGGCATATTCTGTTCTAAGATACATATTGTTTGGATTGCGCTTTTATATGTGATCTGATTTGTATATGTTAATATCATATGACTATTAGAGATAGGTATCATTATGTATCATGTTTAATTATTCTTCACTAAGCTATATGCTTAGCACAGTAGATTGGTCCCGTGTAGGTTCAGATAAAAGGGCATAAAGACTAGGATAAGGACAACCGTTGTGGCTAAAGAAGCATGTGTTTTTGTTTTTGGAAGATGTATATTTGTTTTTAATTTAAGTTGTTTTTCAATGTAAATAGACATATTGTAATTTGTGTTCTGTGTAATGGTTTGCATTAACCTTCATACAGGTTGACTATTGTTTGTATGGCATGCTTTAGGAATAGTATTATATGTTTGAGATGTTTTAAATATACAATATTCCCCAATAGTTTATAATACTTGTTTGCTTGAGTTTTCAGAAATGCATGTAAGGGATTGTTTGACATTTTTTAGTTATGTATTGTTTTGCATCTATATATTCTTCTCGGGGGTATGTGGGTGTTACACAATTTGAATCAAATCATTTTATTCATAATAAATAGGAGACGTTTTTTGTAAAACTTTAATAATTAAAAACAATAAATCATTTTCATTTTGTTTCATTACTCTAGAACAAGACTTAAAACACATCTAAATTTAAACTTTATAATTCATCCATAAAAACTAAAAGTTATTTTTTATATTAAAAGTTTCAGTCATTAAACAATTAATACAATAGTTTTAATTTGAAATTTAATAGATAAACTTAGTACTAATTTTGCCATATTTTAAAATATGACTACATAATCCTTCTTAGCAATCCTTTTCCTCTATTTTTCTTTATTATTTAAAAAACAAATCTTATATGCTATAATAATGAAACTACTGCAAGTTCTTTGGAATTTAAGAAGTTAACATAATCGCAATATGATAATCAAATACTCACCATTATAGGTGTCCATGTCTTTTAATCTTCATCAAGCTTAACAAATTTGATGATATTCAAAAGTGTTTTGTTTATTTTAACTTTAATACAAAGTCTTGTATAGTCTTTTTAAAAAGGTATTAGTTTCACCCATACATACTAAAAAAATTTGCACTAGCCAACAGATTGAGTCCTTCAATGTACCAATATTCAAAAGGCATGTTATGAAAGTTGACTTAAAAGAGAAAAAATTTTATGGTCTTTTTTGAGCTCAATATATCGGTACTATTTTCTATTGAAAATGGATTTACCCCAACATGCTAGGGACTTGTTTCTAGAATTTTGTTCATATTATCTATGATATCTATATTGAAGAGGAAAAGATCCAAAACATTCCCTAAACTAAGCTTACTTACATTTAGATACAATCCATTTATGTAGCAGTCGATAATTGATCTTTTATCAAGAAAGAAATTGAACTAATATAAACTTCCATTGGGTTACATGTTTCTTAAAATCCTCTAAAGGAGGAGAAAACACTATTTCTCCATCAATACTAGTAACGGTTATATATTTGAGTATATTATTGGGATTAACATTACTAATACTTTTAGACTAGAAATTTCTTTCCTTACTTGCAAGAGATTGACTTATGATTGTGTTTTCTTTTATAGGTGAAATGCTGGTAAGGGGAGGCCACTAAAAAGGACGTTTACTAGAAAACAAAGGAAAATTGTCAATAGCTAGAACAATGCAGCTAGGTACAACTATAATGGAAGCAATTTATGGTTGCAAGAGTAACTACATGCAAGGAATAGGAGCAAGAAGCTGGGGAGCAAAGTTGGGTAAGGAAGAAAGAAGGGTCTATAGTTTCCTAAAATAATAAAAAACCAATATAGAGAGAAGGGCGAGATAAAAAAGCCAAAAGTTAAAGGTGCATACAGAAATAAAAGATTTATTAGAAAAAGGAAAAAAAAACCCCAATTTGATCCTCTAATTTTGTACATATAAGTTCTTGAACTTTTATTTTTTTCCAAATTATCCACAAAATTTTAAAAAAATTCTCTTTAGATTAACATTTCACTGGTACATTAAGTTAGAGTTCCACCCCTACCAATTTGAAATTAGATTCAATACAAATAAGAACATATGGGATATTTTTGTAATTTTTTCCCATAGAGAAATTGATATAAATTCACATTCTTAATCAAGTTCAATTTATAAAAAAAAACAAGAAAATATATGTAAAGGCTGAGGCCATATAGAAGTCATCCTTTCACTTTGCTACTTGTCGGAATTGATCAAATATCATCTCAAAGCTCAAAACTTTAAAGGGCCGTTTGATTCTACTTCTGTTTTTCTGTTGTAGTTTTAAGTTTTTTGTTTATATTTTTCTTTCAAATAAAAACAAAAACCTGTTTGGTTGTTAATGTTAATGAAGTTATATTTTTATTACTGATAATAATTACATATTAGATAAAATTTAAAGATAAATTATTTTTAATTAAATACATTTATTTAATCTCTTATATAATAGTTATTAACAAATTATTAATAAAATTATGTTCTTTTAATAAAATAAATAATTTAAGAATTAAAATTTTATTTAT
>JAOQML010054538.1:0-10193 GCA_027568935.1 Erythroxylum urbanii
GACATGAAACCATGTAGTGTTCTCTCTGTGGGTCAGTCCAATATATGTTCTCTAACATATATCTATGTTTCTGATTTTATAACTCATATCCATGATCAGTAAAACGTGATCATCAATCAGAACACATACTAGTCTTAATTCATTATCATTCCACCAATAATGATCAACTATGGACAGTTTAGAATAGTATTATAATACTTATGGTTTTACTATCAAGTCACATTCATGATGACATAAGCCTAATATCATTCCTGGAATGTAAATCACATTACATAAATAATATACATGCATATTTAAAAGAATACCTCATAATAATATCATTCATAAATCAGAAAGTCAGTACAAAAGTCACATATAACTATTGGCCTAAGGCACACTACTAACAAAAACAACCAATTGGGCACCTTCAGTGGGCAAATCAACCTGTTGGTAAGGCGGCTAGGCACCTTTGATGGGAAAAAAACCCGTTGGGCACCTTTGGTGGGTAAGAAAGATCATTGGCATGGTCGTTAGGCCCCTTCAGTGAGCAAAATAGCTCGTTGGCACAGAAGATAGGCACTTTTGTGGGCAAAACAGCCCATTGGCACAATTGCTATGCACCCTCGATGGAAAAATAGCTCTTTGGACCCTTTCGGTGGATAAAACAGCCTGTTGGCATGATCGCTAGGCACCCTCGGTGGGCAAAACTACCTGTTGGCACAATCACTAGCCACCATCGATAGGAAAACAACCTGATGGCACAGTCACTAGCCACCGTCGATGGGAATACAACTTGTTGGAATAGTCGCTAGTCACCTTCCGTGGGTAAAACAACCTGTTGGCACAGTTGTTAGGCACCCACAAAGGGAAGAACAGCCCGTTGGGCACCTTCGATGGGTAAAGCAACCCGTTGGCAAGGGCACTAGGCATCTTTGGTGGTTAAAATAGCCTCTTGGCACACCTTTGGTGGGCAATACAGTCCACTGGCATGGTTACTAGGCATGTTCTGTAGAAGAAACGGCCCGTTAGCACGGTTAACAAGCACCTTAGATGGGCAAAACCATCCATTAGCATCAGTGGGCAAAAAGCTTGTTGGCATCATTGCTAGGCATTTTCAGTGTGTAAAACAGCACGTTGGCAACGTCTCTAGGCACCTTTGGTGGTAAAAACAACTCGTTGCCTACCTTCTGTAGGCAAAACAACCAGTTTGCACAATCGCTAGTGAACTTTAGTGGGAAAAATAGCCTGTTAGCATACCTTCGGTGGGTACAACAGTCCGTTGGCACAGTCACTAGGCACATTTAATGGAAAAAATAAACGTTGGCACACCTTCGGTGAGTAAAACAGATCGTTGGCACACCTTCGGTGGGTAAAATAGATCATTGGTACGATTGGTAGGCATCTTTGGTAGGAAAAACAACCCGTTTGGCACGTTCAGTGGGTAAAAGAACTTGTTAGTAAGGTTGTTAGGCACCCTTAGTGGGTAAAATAGTGCGTTGGCATGGACACATGATCGGTGGGTAAAACAATCCATTGGCACGGTCGGTAAGCACCATCGGTAAACAACTCATTGGCACGGTCGCTAGATAACCTCAGTGGGTAAAACAACAAGTTGGCACGGTCGCTAGGCACCCTCGGTGGCCAAAACAGCTCATTGGCACAGTCGCTAGGTAGCTTGGGTAGGCAAAACAGCCTATTGGCACAATCACTAGGCACCTCCAGAGGGCAAACACAGCACTGTGACGTGGTCGCTAGGCAGCCTCGATGAGCAAAACAACCCGATGACATGGTCACTAGGCTCCTTTGGTGGAAAAAACAGCCAGTTGGGCATCTTCGGTGGGCAAAACAACCCCTTAGCACGATCGCTAGGCACCCTCTTTGGGAAAAACAGCCTATTGGGCACCATCTGTGGGCAAAACAACCTATTGCCACATTCGCTAGGCACCTTTGGTGGAAAAATAGCTCTTTAGGAACCTTTGGTGGGAAAGCAGCCTATTGGAATGATCGTTAGTCAACTTAGGGGAAAAATAGCCTATTGGAACGGTCACTAGTCACCTACTATGACAAACAAAGCTCGTTAGCACGTTCGCTAATAATCTTGATTGGAAAAATAGCCCGTTCGCATGTTTGCTAAGCACTTTTGATGGAAAAATAGCCTATTAGGCATTTCAGTAGGAAAACAATTCGTTGCAGCAATCGCTAGTCACCTTTGGTGGGAAAAAAGCCTCTTGGAACGGTCGCTAGTCACCTTTGGTAGAAATAGCCCATTGGAATGGTCACTAGTCACCATCTTTAGGCAAAACAGCCCGTTGGCATTATCACTAGGAACCCTCGATGGGAAAAACAACCCGTTGGGCATCTTCGGTGGGTAAAACAGCCTGTTGGCATGGATGCTTGGCAACTTTAGGGAAAACAAACTATTGGCATGGTTGCTAGGAACCTTGCGTGGGTAAAACAACTGATTTCCATTGGTGGGCAAAACAACCTGTTGACACCATCGCTAGGCACTTTTGGCAGATAAAAGCTCATTGGCAAGGTGGCAAGGCACCTTTGGTGGGAAAAACAACTCGTTGGGCACCTTCAGTGGGTAAAACAGCCCATTGGCATGGTCGCTAGGCCCCTTCAGTGGGCAAAACATCTTGTTGGGATCTTTCGGTAGGCAAAACAACCCATTGGCATGGTCGCTAGGCTCCCTCGATGGGCAAAACTACCTATTGGCATAGTTGCAAGGCACCCTCGTAGGGTAAAACATCCCGTTGTCACGGTTGCTAGGCACTTTAGGTGGGTAAAACATCTCGTTGTCATGGTCGCTAGGAAACTTCGATGGTCCAGCCCATTGGCACGTTCACTGGGAGCCTTTGGTGGAAAAATGGCCTGTTGACCATCTTTGGTGGGTAAAACAGCCTGTTGGCACTATCGTTAGACACGTTCAGTGGGAAAAATAGCCTATTGGCACACCTTTGATGTGCAAAATAGTTCATTGTCATAGCAGCTAGACAACTTCGATGGGAAAAACCGCCTGTTGACACTGTCACTAGGCACCTTTGGTGGGTAAAGAAGCCTGTTGACACAATGGCTAGGCATCTTTGTTGGGTAAAACAACCCGTTGGCACGGTCGCTGACCACCTTCTATGGGAAAATAGCCCGTTAGGGTGGTTGCAGTCACCTTCAGTGGGAATATAGCCCGTTGGAATGGTTGTTAGTCACGTTCGGTAGGCAAAATAGCCCATTTGCACGCATTTGGTAGGCAAAATAGCTTGTTGGTATGGTCACTAGGAACCTTCAGTGGGAAAAACAACCCATTGGCACGATCACTAGGCACCTTTGGTGTGTAAAATAGCCCGTTGGCACGATCGCTAGCCATCTTCAGTGTGCAAAATAGTTCGTTGACCTGGCCGCTAGACAACTTTGATGGGAAAAATAGTCCGTTGACACGATGGCTAGGCACGGTGGGTAAAAAAGCCCGTTAGCACAGTCATTAGGCACCTTTGTTAGGCAAAATAGCTCGTGGGCACGATCACTGGCCCCCTTTGATGGGAAAGCAACAAGTTGGGCCGGTCGCAGTCACCTTCGGTAGGAAAAAAACCCTTTGGAATGGTTGTTAGTCACCTTCGGTGGGTAAAATAGCCCAGTTTGCACGCCTTTGGTGGGCAAAATAGCCCACTGGTATGGTCACTAGGAACCTTTAGTGAGAAAAACAGCTTGTTGGCATGGTCGCTAGGCACCTTTGGTGTGCAAAGCAACCCGTTGGCACAGTTGCTATCCTCCTTTGGTAGGAAATGACCCAGTTGGCACAGTCGCTAGCCACCTTCAGTGGCAAAACAACCTATTGGAATGGTCGCTAGTCAACTTCCACAGGCAAAACAACCTGTTGGCACATTTGTTGAGCACCCTTGGAGGGAAGAATAACCCGTTGGGCACCTTCGATTGGTAAAACAGCTCGTTTGCAAGGGCACTAGGTACCTTTGGTGGTACAAATAGCCTGTTGGCACACCTTTGGTGGCAATACAGCCCGTTGGCACAGTCCTTAGGCACGTTCAGTAGAAAAAATGGCCCGTTGGAACAGTGTCTAGGAACCTTAGGTTGGCAAAACAACCCATTGGCATCGGTGGGGAAATAGCCTATTGACATCATCGCTAGGCACTTTCGGTGTATAAAATAGCTTGTTGTAAGGTCACTAGACACCTTTGGTGGGAAAAATAGCTCTTTGTCCACCTTCGATAGGTAAAATAGCCAATTGGTATGGTCGTTAGGTAACTTTAGTGGGAGAAATAGCCCATTAGCACACCTATGGTAAAAACAACCCATTGGCACAGTTGTTAGGCACCTTCGGTAGGTAAAATAGCTCGTTGGCATTGTTTCTAGCCACCCTCAGTGGGAAAAACAGCCCGTTGGTCATGTTTGGTGGGTTAAACAATCCGTTGGCATAGTCGCTAGGCACCTTCGATGGGTAAAATATCGCTAGGCACCTTCGATGGGTAAAATATCGCTAGGTCCCTTCGGTGGAAATATAGCTCATTGGAAACCTTTGGTTGGCAAAACAACCGGTTGAGACAAACACTAGGCACTTTCGGTGAGAAAAACAGCCCGTTGGCACATTTTTGGTGGGTAAAATAGCACATTGGAGTGGTCGCTAGGCACCATCGGTGGGTAAAACAACCTGTTGGGCACCTTCGATGGGTAAAACAGCCCATTGGCACGATCGCTAAGCACCTTTGGTGGGCAAAACAATTAGCTCACACGGTCGCTAGACACCTTTGATGGGCAAAACAGCCCATTGGGTTCGTTTAATGGGCACAATAGCCCATTGGCATAGTCGCTAGGCACCTTCGGTGGGAAAAAAAGCCCGTTGGGCACCATCTGTAGGCAAAATGGCCTGTTTGTAAGGTCATTATGCACCTTTGGTGGGAAAAACAGCCGATTGGGAACCTTCGATGGGTAAAATAGCTCGTTGACACGGTCGCTAGGCACCTTTAATGGGCAAAACAGCCAGTTCGCACGGTCGCTAGGACCCCTCATTGGGCAAAACTACTCGTTCGTATAGTCGCTGGGCATCATGGGTCAGCAAAATAGCCCATTGACACGGCTGCTGGGCACCTTTGGTCGGTTAACCAACCATTTCGAACTGTCGCTAAGTACAATCGGTGGAAAAAACAATACGTTGGTGCACCTTCGGTGGGTAAAACAACCCACATGGTCGCTAGGCACCTTTGGTGGGCAAAACAACTATTTGGCACGGTCACTACACACAAATGGTGGAAAAAATAGCACGTTGGTGCACCTTCAGTGGACAAAACAGCCCATCGGCATGGTTGCTAGGCACTTTCGGCGGGAAAAATAGCCCGTTGGCACAACTTCGGTAGGCAAAACAGTCCGTTGGCACAGTCACTAGGCACATTCGATGGAAAGATGACCCGTTGGAATGCCTTTGGTGAGCAAAACAGCCCATTGGCACGTTCACTAGGTACCCTAGCTAGGCAAAAAAACCTGTTGGAACGGTCACTTCGCACCTCCGATGGGAAAAATAACTTATTGGCACACCTTTGGTGGGAAAAATAGTTCGTTGAAATGGTAACTAGACACATTCGATGGAAAAATGGCCCAACACACCCTTTGTGGGGAAAACTTCCTGTTGCGCATCTTCAGTCGGCGAAACTGTCCTTTGGCACAGTCGCTAGGCACATTCGGTTGAAAAAACAAGACATTGGTGCAACTTCAATGGGCAAAACAACCCACTGGCACACCTTCAGTGGATAAAACATCCTAATAGGCACCTTCGGTGGGTGAAACAGCCTGATGGCACAGTCACTAGGCACTGTTAGTGGGCAAAACAACCCGTTGGCATAGCCACTATTCCCTTTAGGTAGGAAAAATAGCTCACTGAGTACCTTCGGTGTGCAAAGTAGCCATTGGCACAGTCGTTAGGTAACTTTGATGGGTAATCCAACCCGTTGGCAAGCTGCTAGGCCCCTTTGATAGGAAAAATAGCCCATTGGGTACCTTCGGTGGGTAATAGATCTCGTTGGAATGGCCACTTTGGTTGGCAAAATAGCCCGTTGCCACGATTGCTAGGTACTTCGGCGGGCAAAACAACCTGTTGGTATGATTGCTGGCACCCTCGATGACAAAAACAAGTTGTTGGGTACCTTCGGTGGGTAAAACTACCTATTGCCAAGGGTGTTAGGCACCTTCGACGGGCAAAACAACCCATTGGCACGGCCGCTAGGCCCATTTTGTGGGAAAAACAGCTCATTGGGCACCTTCGGTGGGTAAAACGACCTATTGGGACCGTCGCTAGGCACCTTCGATGGGAAAACAGCTTATAAGGTGCCATCGGTTGGCAAAACAACCCGTTGGCGCCGTCACTTGACACTTTCGGTGGATAAAACAACCCATTAGCATGGTCACCAGGCACCTTCAGTGCCAACGAGCTGTTTTTCCCATCAAAGATACCTAGTGACCATTCTTACGGGCTATTTTACCCACCAAAGGTGCCCAACGTGTAGTTTTTCCCAACGAATGCACCTAGTGACCATGCCAACAGGCTGTTTTACCTAAACAAGGTGACTAGCGACTGTTCCAAAGTGCTGTTTTACCACCGCAGGCACCTTGCGACCGTGCCAATGGACTTTTTTGCACTCTAAAGGCATGCAAATGTGCTATTTTGCCCACTGAATGTGTGCCAACGTGCTGTTTTTTTCACCTAATGTGCTGAGCAACTGTGCCAATGGACTGTTTTGCCCACTGAAGTTGCCCAACTAGTTGTTTTTCCCTTCAAAGGAGCCTAGCGACTGTTCCAATTGTTATATTCTCCCCGAAGGCAACTATCGACCATGCCAACGGGTTGTTTTGCCATCAAAGTTACCTAGAGACCATGCCAGTGTGCTGTTTTGCCCATCAAAGGTGCCCAATGGGTTGTTCTGCCCACCGAAGGTGCCTAACGACCATGCCAACTAGTTGGTTTACCTACCGATAGCAATTAGTGACCATGCCACTGGACTGTTTTGCCCATTGAAGGTGTGCTAATAGGCTCTTTTTACGACCAAAGGTGTCTAGCAATCATGCCAACGGGCTGTTTCGCCCACTGAAGGTATGCAATGGGCTGTTTTGTAAACCGAAGGCAACTAGCCACCTTGTCAATAGGCTATTTTGGCCATCGATGGTGCTTAGCGACCATGCCAGTGGGTTGTTTTGCCCACCAAGGGTGCCTAGTGACCACCCCAACTGGTCCCTCCAAATGTTCCTAATGATCATTCCAATGGGCTGTTTTGTGCCCCCAAGCTGCCTAGCGATTGTGGCAATGATCTATTTTACCCACTAAGGGTCCTTAGCGATCGTGCCAATGGGCTATTTTCCCACCGAAGGTGATTGGCAACCTTATCAACAACCTGTTTTCCCACCAAAGGTGACTAGCGACCGTTTCAACGGGCTATTTTCCCCCTATGTTGACTTGCAATCATTCCAAAGGGTTATTCTACCCATTGAAGGTGCCTAGCAACCGTGCCAACTGGTTGTTTTTCCCACCGAAAGGGCCTTGCGACCATGCCAACGGGTTGTTTTCCCATTGAGGGTGACTAGCGACCATTCCAATGGACTGTTTTGCCCACTGAAGATGCCCAACGTGTTGTTTTTCCCATTGACGATGCCTAATGACCATGCCGATGGGCTGTTTTACTAAGAGAAGGTGACTAGTGATTATTCCAATGTGCTATTTTCCCACCAAAGGTGACTAGCGTTTGTTCCAATGGGCTCTTTTCCCACTAAATCTGACTACCAACCATTCCGATGGGTTGTTTTCCCACCGAAGTCACCCAAAGGGTTGTTTTTCCACCAAAAGTGCCTAATGAACTTGTGAAAGGGCTGTTTTGCCCACTGTAAGTGCCTAGGTATCATGCCAACGAGTTGTTTTTCCCACCAAGGGTGCCTAGCAACTGTGCCAATGAGCTTTTTTACCTACTGAAGGTGACTAGAGATTGTTCTAAGGGGCTATTTTCCCACCGAAGGTGCCTAGCGACCATGCCATCTGGTTGTTTTGCCCATTGAAGGTGTGTAGCGATCGTGTCAACGGGTTGTTTTACACTCTAGATGTGCCTAGCGATCGTGCCAATGGGCTGTTTTGCCTACCCAAGGTGCCTAGTGATTGAGCCAACAAGCTATTTTTCCCATCGATCGTGCCTAACGACCATGCCAACTGGCTCTTATGCCCACAAAAGGTGCCTAATGACAGTTTCAACGGGCTATTTTGCCCACCAAAGATGCCCAACGTGCTATTTTTCTGAACGAAGGCACCTAGTGACCATGTCAATGGGCTGTTTTGCCAAGAGAAGGTGACTAGTGATTCTTCCAACGTGTTGTTTTCCCACCAAAGGTGACTAGCGACTATTCCAATGGGCCCTTTTCCCACCAAAGGTCACTAGTGACCATTCCAACGAGCTATTTTCCCACTGAAGACCCCCAAGGGATTGTTTTTTCCACCAAAGGTGCCTAGCGAACGTTCCAAAGGGCTGTTTTGCCTATCGTAGGTGTAACACCTCTTTTACCCTAGGGTACGCACCGGGACGTCCGTGAGTCATTCCATATACCCTTCCCATAAGTGAGGGGATGTTATAGTAGGTGCCTAGCTACCATGCCAACGGGTTGTTTTTCCCATCGAGGGTGCCTAGAACTATTCCAACAGGCTATTTTTCCCACCGAAGGTGACTAGAGACTATTCCAAGGGGCTATTTTCCCCCCGAAGGTGACTAGCGACAGTGGGAACGGGCTGTTTTCCCATCGAAGGTGGCTAGCAATAATTCCAATGGGCTATTTTCCCCCTAAGTTGACTTGCAATCATACCAACGAGTTGTTTTACCCACTGAAGGTGACTAGCAACTGTACCAAAGGGTTATTTTTGCCACCAAGGTTGCCTAGCGACCATGCCAACGAGCTATTTTCTCACTGAAGGTGACTAGCTATTGTTCCAACAGCTGTTTTCCCCCTAAGTTCAACACTTGCAATCTTTCCAACGGGTTGTTTTACCCACCAAATGTGCCTAGCAAATATGCCAATGAGCTGTTTTTCCCACTGAAGGTGTCTAAAAATTGTGTCAACGGGCTGTTTTACCCACAAAAGGTGGCTAGCAATCGTTCTAACGGGCTGTTTTCCCATCGAAGGTGGCTAGCGATTGTGCCAATGGGCTGTTTTACCCACCAAAGGTGACTAGCGACCGTGCCAATGGGCTATTTTGCCCACCGAAAGTGCTCAATAGGATGTTTTTCGCACCGAAGGCTCCTAACCACCTAACCAACACATTGTTTCGCCCACTGAAGGTGCCTTGCGACCATGCCGCTGGGTTGTTTTGCCCACCGGGTGTGCCTAGCTCGTGTCAATATGTTGTTTATCTCTCCGGATGTGCCTAACGATCGTGCCAATGGGTTGTTTTGGCCACACAAGGTGCCTATCGGTCGTGCCAACGAGCTGTTTTACCCATCGAGGGTGCCTAGCGACCATGCCAACTGATTGTTATGGCCAACGAAGATGCCCAATGTGTTGTTTTTCCTAACAAAGGCCCTTAGTGACCTTGTTAATGGGCTATTTTGCTAAAAGAAGGTGACTAGTGATTTTTCCAACGTGCTGCTTTCCCATCAAAGGTGAGTAGTGATTATTCCAATGGGCTCTTTTCCTACCGAAGGTCACTAGCGACCATTCTGACAGGCTGTTTTCCCACGGTAGATGCCTAACAGGTTGTTTTTCCATCAAAGGAGCCTAGCCAATGTGCCAAAGGGCTGTTTTGCCCACTGTAGGTTCCTAGCTACCGTGTCAACGGGCTATTTTTGCCACCGAGGGTGCCTAGCAACAGTGCCAATGGGTTGTTTTTCCCACTTAAGGTGACTAGAGACTATTCCAAGGGGCTGTTTTCCTCTCAAAGGTGACTATCGACCATGTCAATGGGCTGTTTTCCCATCGAAGGTGACTAACGACCATTCCAATAGGCTATTTCCCCCCTAAGTTGACTTGCGATCATTCCAGTTGGCTATTTTCTCACTAAAATTTCCAAAGGGGTTGTTTTGCCTACTGTGGGTGACTAGCGACCGTGCCAACAGGGTTTTCATGTACCGAAGGCATGTAAACATGTTGTTTTGCCCACTAAAGGTGCGCTAATGTAACATCCCGTTTCCAGAGAACGGGTCGGACCAGAGAAACGGGTCCAGGTGTGGTAAATTACCACATCTCAT
>JAOQML010054620.1:0-10188 GCA_027568935.1 Erythroxylum urbanii
ATGTTTTCGGTTATACATTATGTTGTGTTATGGTCTTTTCCGCAGCGTATTGTGAATACTTGGGCCATACGCGATCCCACAGTGCCTACATATTATTTTTCCATCGAAGTTGCCCAGCAACCACACCAACGGGTTTTTTTGGCTACCAAAGATGTGCCAATGGGTTATTTTATAAATGAAAGTTCCTAGTGACTTTGTGAACATGTTTTTTGTGCATTGAAGTTGCCCAGCGACTATATTAACTAGTTGTTTTCTCACCGGTGTTGCCTAGTGACAATGTCAGTAAGTCATTTTACCACCGAAGTTCCCCAGTGACCATGTCAGTAGGTTGGTTTCTCACCTAAAGGCCCAACAACCCTACCAATAGGCTATTTCTCACCAAAAGTGCCCAGTGACTATGTCAATAGGTTGTTTTCTGACTAAAAGTGCCTACTGACTATGTGAATGGGTTGTCTTGCTCACTGAAGGTGCCTAGCGACCATATCAATGGGCAATTTTCTCATCGAAATTACCCAATGATCATGTCAACAAGTTGCTTAGTAACCGTTACAAAGGATTGTTTTGCCCACTAAAGGTGCCCAATGTCTATGCCAACTAGTTGTTTTGTCATCAAAGATGCCCAGTGACCGTTATAATAGGATGTATACTCATCAAAAGTGCCCAGTGAATATGTCAACGAGTTGTTTTCCTCACCAAAGGTGCCCAACGATCATGATGATTGGTTGTTTTACTCACCGAAGGTGCCCAACAACTACATTAAAGGGTTGTTTTGCTTATCGAAGGTGCCTAATCACCACACCAACTGGTTGTTTTCTCATCTAAGCCACCTAGGGACCGTCACAATGAGCTATTTACTCACCAAAATTGCTCAATGGTTGTGTCAACAGGTTGTTTTGATCATCACAGGTGCATAATGACCATGCCAACTGGTTGTTTTGCCAATAAAAGATTTACCAACGGGTTGTGTTTTCACGGAAGCTACTTAGCGATCATGTGAACTGGTTGCTTTGCTCACCAGAGGTGCTCAGTGACCATGCCAACAGGTCATTTTGCTCATCGAAGGTGCCCAGGGACTATGCCAGATGATTGTTTTCTCATCGAAGTAGCACAGCGACTGTTATAATCGGATATTTCTCACCAAAAGTGCCTAACTACTGTGTCAATTGGTTGTTCTATTCACCAATGATGTGCCCAAAGATTATTTTCTCATCGAACGTGTCCTACAACTATGCCAACGGGTTGTTTTGTACACCAAAGATGTGCCAATGGGTTGTTTTCTCACTGAAAGTGCCCAACGACTGTGTGAACAAGTTGTTTTGCTTACCAAAGGTGCCCAGTGACCAAGCCAACTGGTTGTTTTCTCACTGAAGCTACGCAATGACGATTACAATTGGTTGTTTTCTCATCAAAAGTGCCCAACGACTGTGTCAAATGATTATTTTGCCTAAGGAAGGTGCCGAGTGATCTTACCAACTGGTTATTTTCGTCACTGAAGGTCGCCAACAACCATGTCAACTAGTTGTTTTGCCCACCAAAGATGTGCCCACAGACTGTTTTCTCACCAAAGGTACCCAGAAATAGCGGGTTGTTTTGAACACCAAAGATGTGCTAACGAGTTGTTTTCTCTTTGAAAGTGCCCAATGATTGTGTCAACAGGTTGTTTTACTCGTCGAAGGTGCCTAGCAACGATGCGAAAGGGCAATTTCTTAGTGAAATTGTCTAGCAATTATGCCAACGGGATATTTTCCTCACCCGAAGGTTCCCAATGATCATAACAGCTTGTTGTTTTGCTAACTGAAGGTGCCCAACAATCATGCCAACAGATTATTTTGCTCACCAAAGATGTCCAACGACCATGCCAACTAGTTGCCTTTCTCATCGAAGCTACCCAGTAATTGTTACAATAGGCTGTTTACTCATCAAAGGTGCTCAGCAACCATTACAATGGGTTGTTTCCTCACCAAAAATTCCCAGTGACTATGTCAACAGGTTGTTTTACTGACCAAAGGTGCCTAGTGACCATGCCAACTGGTTGTTTTGCCACCAAAAGATTTACCAAGGGGCTGTTTTCTTACTAAAGTTGCTCAGTGGTCATATGAACTAGTTGTTTTGCTCATTGAAAGTGCCCAATGACTATGCCAATAGGTTATTTTGCTCACTTAAAGTGCGCATCAACCATGGCAATTGGTTCTTTTATCACTGAAGTTGTGCACCAACTCTTAAAATGGGCTATTGTCTCAGCGAAACTGCCCAATGATTGTGTCAACTGACTATTTTGCCCACCAAAGATGTACCAACGGTTTATTTTCTTACTGAAGGTGCCTAACGACTATGCCAACTGGTTATTTTGCCCACTAAAGATGTGCTCATGGACTGTTTTCCCATTAAAGATGCCTAGCAACCATACCAGCCAGTTGTTTTGCCTACCAAAGATGTGCTAATGGGTTGTTTTTTAATAGAAAAAACACAACGACTATGTGAACGGGTTGTTTTGCTCATCAAAATTGCCCAGTGACCATATCAACTAGTTGTTTTCTCACCGAAGGTGCTAAGAGACCATGCCAATAGGCAATTTTGTCATTGAAACTACCTAGTAATTGTATCAATATGTTGTTTTACACATCAAAGGTGCCCAATAACTATGCCAACAGGTGGTTTTGTTTACCAAAGGTGCCTAGCCACGATGCCAACTGGTTCTTTTCTCACCGAATCTACGTGCCAATTGTTAAAATGGGTTGTTGTCTCAACAAAAGTGCCTAGTTATTGTGTCAACTGACTATTTTTCCCACCAAAGATGTGCCAACGTTTTGTTTTCTCACTGAAGGTGGCCAATGGTCGTGCCAACTGGTTGTTTTGCCCACCAAAGATATGCCCACGGATTGTTTTCCCATTGAAGGTGCCTAGCAACCATACCAGCCAGTTGTTTTGCCCACCAAAGTTGTTCTAATGGGTTGTTTTCTTGCCGAAAGTACCCAACAACTATGTGAACAGGTTGTTTTGCTCATCAAAATTGCCCAGCAACCACATTAACTAATTGTTTTCTCACCAAATTTGCCCAGAGACCATGCTAGTGGGCAATTTTCTCATTGAAATTGTCTAGTGACTATGCCAACTAGTTATTTTGCTCACCGAAGATGCCCAACAACTATACCAAGGGGTTGTTTTGCTCACTGAATGTGCCCAATGACGATTCCAACTAGTTATTTTCTCATCAAAGCTGCCCAGTGACTGTTACAATCGATTATTTTCTCATCGAATGCGCCTGGCGACTTTATCAAGGGTTCGTTTTCCTCTCCAAAACTACGTAAAAACTGAGTCAACGGGTTGTTTTACTCACCCAAAGTGCCCATTCTCCATGCCAACTGATTGTTTTGTTCACGAACTATTTTCTCACCTAAGGTGCCTAGTAACCACACCAGCAGGTTGCTTTTCCCACCAAAGATGTGCCAATGGGTTGTTTTTTCAACGAAAGTGCAGAGCAAATATGTGAATTGGTTGTTTTGCTCACCAAAGGTGCCTAGTGAACATGTCAACTAGTTGTTTTCTCACCAAAGGTGCCTAACAATGATGTCAATGGGCAATTTTCTCAACGAAAGTGCCTAATGATTATGTTAATAGGATTTTGTGCTCACTGAATGAACCTAGCGATCATGCTAATGGATTGTTTTGTTCACTGAAGGTGCCTAACGATCATGTCAACGGGTTGTTTTCCTCATCGAACGCGCCCAACAATTATGTCTACTGGTTGTTTTACTCTCTGATGGTACCTAGCAACTATGCCAAAGGGTTGTTTTGGTCATCGAAGGTGCCCAACAACCAATCCAACTAGTTTTTTTCTAATCAAAGCTACCTAGTGACCGTTATAATGGGTTATTTTCTCACCAAAAGTGCCCAAGGACCACTACAATGGGTTGTTTACTCACTGAAAGTTTCCAATGACTATGTTAATGGGTTATTTTGCTCATCGAAGGTGTCTAACGACTATTCCAACTGGTTGTCTTGCCCACCAAAGATTTTCCAATAGGTAATTTTCTCATCAAAGTTACTCAGTGATCAAGCCAACTAGTTGTTTTCCTCAATGAAGGTGCCCAGCAACTATGTTTTCAGACTGAAGCTGTGTGGCGACTGTTACAATTGGTTGTTTTCTCATCAAAATTGTCCAGCGACTATGTTAACTGACTATGTTGCCCAATAAAGATGTGCCCACGAACTATTTTCTCATCAAAGGTGCCTAGCAACTGTACTAAGATGTTGTTTTACCCACCAAAGATGTGCGAATGGGTTGTTTTCTCAATGAAAGTGCCAGCGATTATGTAAATGGGTTGTTCTGCTCACTGATGGTGCCCAACAACCATGTCAACTAGTTGTTTTCTCATCGAAGGTGCCTAGCAACAATGCCAAAAGGCAATTTTCTTAGCGAAAGTGCCCAGTGATTGCATCAACAAGTCATTTTTCTTACTAAAGGTGGCCAGTGATCATGCCAAATTTTTGTTTTGCTCACTGAAGGTGCCCAACAACTATGCCAAAGTGTTGGTTTGCTCACCGAAGGTGCCCAATGACCATGCCAACTAGTTATTTTCTTATTAAAACCGCCTAGTGAGTGTTACAATTGGCTGTTTACTCACTAAAAGTGCTCAGTGACTGTGTCAACGGGTTGTTTTACTAGCCGAAAGTTCCTAGCGACAGTGTGAAAGGGCAATTTTCGCGGTGAAATTGCTCAGTGATTGTGCCAACGTGTTATTTTCCTCACTAAAGATACCCAACAATCATGCCAACTTGTTGTTATGTTAATCAAAGGTGCCCAACAGTCATGCCAACAACTTGTTTTGCTCACCAAAGGTTTCCAACGACTATGCCAACTGGTTGTTTTCTCATCGTAGCTGCCCAGTAACTGTTACAATTCGTTGTTTACTCACCAAAGGTGCTCAGCAAGTGTTACAATGGGCTATTTCCTCACCAGGGACTATGTTGACTAGTTGTTTTGCTGACTAAAGGTGCCCAGTGACCATGCCAACTGGTTGTTTTTCCATCAAAGATCTGCCAACAGGCTATTTTCTCACCAAAGTTGCTCGACGGTCATATGAACTGGTTGTTTTGTTCATCGAAGGTGGCCAACGACTATGTCAACAGGTCATTTTGCTCACCGAAGATGCCCAACGACCATGCCAACTGGTTCTTTTCTCATCGAAACTGTGCACCAATTGTTAAAATGGCCTATTGTCTTAGAGAAACTGCCCAAAGATTGTGTCAACTGACTGTTTTGCCCACCAAAGATGTGCTAACGGTTTGTTTTCCCACTGAAGGTGCCCAACGACCTTGCCAACTAGTTGTTTTGCCCACTAAAGATGTGCCCACAGACTATTTCCCCTTAAAGGTGCCTAGCAACCATACCAGTCGGTTGTTTTGCCCACCAAAGATATGCCAATAGATTGTTTTCTTACCGAAAGTACCCAGCAACTATATGAACTGGTCGTTTTGCTCATCAAAATCGCCCAGCGACTATATCAACTAGTTGTTTTCTCATCGAAAGTGCCTAGAGACCATGCCAATGGGCAATTTTCTTATAGAAACTGCCTAGTGACTGTATTAACGGGTTGTTTTACACATCAAAGGTGCCCAACAAATATGCCAACAAATCGTTTTGTTCAATGACGACGCCCAGCCACTATACCAACTGGTTCTTTTGTCACCAAAGCTGTGCACCAATTGCTAAATTGGCTGTTGTCTCAATGAAAGTTCCCAGCGACTGTGTCAACTATGTGAATTGGTTGTTTTGCTCGTCGAAGGTGTCTATTGACCATGTTAAGTAGTTTTTTTCTCGCCATAAGTTCCTAGCAATGGTGTCAATGGGTAATTTTCTCAGCGAAAGTGCCCAATGATTATGTCAATGTGTTGTTTCGCTTGTCGAAAGAGCTCAGTGATCATGCCAACAAATTGTTTTGCTCACTGAAGGTGTCCAATGACCATGTCAATGGGTTGTTTTCCTTATCGAGCGTGCCTAACGATCACGTCAACTAGTTATTTTGGTCACTGAAGGTACCTAACAACTATGCTGAAGGTTTACTTTGGTCAACGAAGGTGCTCAACAACCAATCCAACTAGTTGTTTTCTCAACGAAGCTACCTAATGATCATTACAATGGGTTGTTTTCTCACTAAAGGTGCCCAGCGACAGTTACAATGGGCTGTTTACTCATTGAAAGTGCCCAGTGACTATGTCAATGGATTATTTTTCTCATCGAAGGTGTCCAGCGGCTATGGAAACTAGTTGTTTTGCCCACCAAAGATTTACCAACGGGCTATTTTCACAGTAAAGTTACTCAGCAATCAAGCCAACTAGTTGTTTTCCTCACTGAAGATGCCGAGCAACCATGCGAACAGGTTGGTTTACTCACTGTAGGTTCCCAGTGACCATGCCAACTGTTTGTTTTCTCACTGAAGTTATGCAGTGACTGTTAGAATGTATTGTTTTCTCACCAGAAGTGCCCAGCGACTATATTAACTGACTATTTTACCCAGCAAAGATATGACCAGAGACTGTTTTCTCACCGAAGGTGCCTAGAAACCATACCAGCATGTTGTTTTACCCACCAAAGATGTACGAATGGATTGTTTTCTCAATGATAGTGCCAACAATTATTTGAATGGGTCATTTTGCTCACTGAAGGTGCCCAATGACCATGTTAACAAGTTGTTTTCTCATCAAAGGTTCCTAACAACAGTGTCAAAGGTGCCCAATGATTATGTCAAATTGTTGTTTTGCTCACCAAAAATGCCCAGCAACTATGCCAAAGTGTTGCTTTTCTCACCGAATGTGCCCAATGACCAAGCCAACTAGTTCTTTTCTCATTGAAACTGCCCAGTGGTTGTTGCAACGGGCTGTTTACTCACCGAAAGTGCCCAGTGACTATGTCAACGGGCTGTTTTGCTCGTCAAAGGTGCCTAGCAACGGTACAAAAGGACAATTTTCTAAGTGAAATTGCCCAGTTATTATGTCAATGGGTTATTTTCCTCACTGAAGGCACCCAACGATCATGCCAACTTGTTGTTTTGCTAACCAAAGGTGTCCAGCAATCATGCCAATGGATTGTTTTGCTCATCGAAGGTGTCCAGTGACTACGCCAACTGGTTGTTTCCTCATTGAAGCTACCCAGCAACCATTACAATGAGCTGTTTACTCACCAAAGGTGCTTAGCAACTGTTACAATGGACTGTTTCCTCACTGAAAATTCTCAGTGACTATGTCAATTGGTTGTTTTGTTGACAAAATGTGCCCAGTGACCACACCAACTAGTTGTTTTGCTACCAAATATTTGCCAACGAGCTGTTTTCTCACCGAAGCTGCTCAGTGATCATATGAATTGGCTGTTTTGTTCATCAAAGATGCCCAACAACTATGCCAACAGGTCTTTTTGCTCACCGCAGGTGGCCAACAACCTTTCCAACTGGTTCTTTTCTCACCGGAGTTGCGCACCAACTGTTAAAATAGGTTGTTGTTTCAACAAAAGTGCCCAATGACTGTGTCAACTAACAGTTTTGCACACCAAAGATGTGCCAACAGTTTGTTTTCTAACCAAAGGTGCCCAACAGCTATGCCAACTTGTTTTTTTTCTGACCAAAGATGTGCCTACGAAATGTTTTCCCATTGAAGATGCCTAACAACCATACCAGCCAATTCTTTTGCCCACCAAAGATGTGCCAATAGGTTGTTTTCTAACCGAAAGTACCTAGTGACTATGTGAACTGGTTGTTTTGCTCATGAAAATTGCCCAGCGACTATATCAACTAGTTGTTTTCTCTCCAAAGGTGCCCAATGACCATGCCAATGTGAAATTTTCTTATCGAAACTACCCAACGATTGTATCAACGAGTTGTTTTCCTCACCAAAAGTGCCCAACGATCATGCCAACTGGTTGTTTTGCTCACCAAAGATCCTCAACAACTATGCCATGGGTTGTTTTGCTCACCAAAGGTGCCCAATGACGATGCCAACCGGTTATTTTCTCATCGAAGCTTCCCAGTGACTGTTACAATGGGTTGTTTTCTCATCGAATGTTCCCAGTGACTTTGTCAACGAGTTATTTTCCTCACTAAAGGTGCTTACCCATCGAAGTTGTGTTTCCTCATTGAATGTGCCCAGTGACCATGTCAACTATTTTTTCTCATCAAAGGTTCCCAGTGACGATGCCAATGGGTAACTTTCTCACCGTTAGTGCCCGACGATTATGCCAACTAGTTTTTTTGCTCACTAAAGGTGCCCAACAACTACACCAAAGGGTTGTTTTACTTACTAAAGATGCCTAGCAACTAGGCCAAAGGGTTGTTTTGCTCATCGGAGGTGCCCAATGACCAAGCCAATTGGATGTTTTCCCATCAAAGTAGCCCAGTAACTGTTACAATGGGTTGTTTTCTTGCCAAAAGTGCCCAATGACCGTTACAATAAGTTATTTGCTCACCAAAAGTGCCCAGTGAGTGTGTTAATGGGTTGTTTTGCTCACCAAAGGTGCCCAACGACCAAGCCATCAGGTTGTTTCACCCACCAAAGATTTGCCACTAGCTTGTTTGCTCCTCAAAGGTGCCCAATGATCATGTCAACTGGTTGTTTTGTTCACCTAAGGTGCCCTGCGGCTATGCCAAATAGTTGTTTTACTCATCTAAGGTGCCCAGCGGCCATGGCAACTGATTATTTTCTCACCCAAACTGGACAATGACTATTACAATGGGATCTTTTCTCACCAAAAGTGCCCAACGACTGTGTCAACGGATTGTTTTGCTCACCAAAATTTCCCATTGACAACGCCAACTAATTATTTTGCCCAAGAACTATTTTTTCACCTAAAATGCCCAGCAACCACGCCAGCAAGTTTTTTTCCTAACAAAGATGTGCCAATGGGTTGTTTATTCAATGAAAGTGCCCAGAAACTATGTGAGTTGGTTGTTTTGCTCACCGAAGGTGCCCAGTGACCATGTTAACTAGTTGTTTTCTCATCGAAGGTGCCTAGCAACGGTGTCATGGGCAATTTTCTCAGCGACAATGCCTAATGATTACGTCAATGAGTTGTTTTGCTCGCCGAAGGAGCCCAACGATCATGCTAACGGATTGTTTTGCTTGCCAAAGGTGCTCAATGATCATGTCAATGGGTTGTCTTCCTAGCCGAATGTGCCCAATGATCATACCAAAGGGTTGTTTTGCTCATTAAAGGTGCCAAACAACTATGCCAAAGGGTTGTTTTTGTCAATTAAGGTTCCCAATGGCCAATCCAACTGGTTATTTTCTCACCAAAACTGCCTAGTGATCATTAAAATAGGTTGTTTTCTCGCCAAAGGTACCCAGTGACCGTTACAATGGGCTATTTACACACTAAAAGTGCCTAGTGACTATGTCAAAGGGTTATTTTGCTCACCGAAGGTGCCCAACGGCTATGCCAACTAGCTATTTTGCCCACCAAAAATTTGCCAACGTGCTGGTTTCTCACCAAAATTGCTCAACAATTAAGCCAACTGGTTGCTTTCCTCACCGAAGGTGCCGAGCGACCATCCCAATAGGTTGGTTTACTCACTGAAGGTACCCATCGACCATGCCAACTGTGTATTTTCTCAACGAAGCTGCGCAACGACTGTTACATTAGGTTGTTTTCTCACTAAAAGTGCCCAACGATTGTGTTAACTGACTATTTTTGTAACACCCCACTCCTGCTAGACCCGAACCCTCCTAATTTCTCTGATTGCTCTCTTGTATACCCGTTTCCTTGGTCCGACTCGTGATATGGAAACGGGATGTTACAATTTTGGCTATCAAAGATGTGCCCATGAATTGTTTTCTCACTGAAGGTGCCTTGCAACTATGCCAGTGGGTTAGTTTACCCACCAGAGATGTGCGAATGAGAAGTTTTCTCACTGAAAGTTCCCAGTGACTATATGAACGAGTTCTTTTGCTTATCGAAGGTTCCCATCAACCATATCATCTAGTTGTTTTCGCACTAAAGGTGCCCAATGACCATGACAACGGGCAATTTTCTCATCAGAAGTGCCCAATGATTGCATCAACGGGTTGTTTTTCTTACCAAAGGTTCCCAGAGATCATAACAACTGGTTGTTTTGTGCACTAAGGGTTGTTAGTAGTATGCCCTAGGCCAATAGTCATATGTGACTTTTGTACTGACATTCTGACTTATTAATAATATATTAT
>JAOQML010054658.1:0-10188 GCA_027568935.1 Erythroxylum urbanii
GTGACTTGAAGATTTTGAAGCTCAATAGGTAAGAATTGTATTGTTATGTGCTTAATAGATAGTTTCATGCATAAATTATGGTATGACATAAGTGAATTGCATGAGATTATGTTTTGATTAAATTGGGCATGTGATGTCTTGAATGGTTGAGGATTGATGAGGTAGAAGGTGATAATGTAAGTTAGTGATAGTAAGATGTTTTTGATACTAGTTAATGTGCCTAGTGATCTTGGCAATAGGCTATTTTTAACACCGAAGCTGCCTAATGATTGTGCCAATGAGCTGTATTTCCCATTGAAGATGCCCAACCGACTATTTTTCCCACCGAAGGTGCCTAGCGATCGTGCCAACTGGCTGTTTTCCCTACCAAACGTGCCTAACGACCATGCCAATGGGCTATTTTGCCCATTGAATGTGCCTAACAGGTTGTTTTTTCCACTGAACGTGCCTAACGGACTGTTTTACCTAATAAAGGTGCCTAGCCACTTTGCCAACATGCTATTTTGCCCACCGAAGGTGCCTAGAGACCATGCCAACGGGCTATTTTTCCCACTGAAGGTACCTACCAACTGTGCAACCGTGATGTTTTTCCTACTGAAGATATGCCAGTAGGCTCTTTTTCCCACCGAAGGTGCCTAGTAAACATGCCAATGAGCTATTTTTCCCATCGAAGGTACCTAGAGATTGTGCCAACGTGTTATTTTACCTAGCAATGGTGTGCCGACGAGTTGCTTTGCCTACCCAAGGTGTTCTAATGAGATGTTTTCCCCCCCAAAGGGGTGCAACGAATTGTTTTTCCCATCAAAGGTGCCTAGCGACTATGCCAATGGGCTGTGTTGCCCATCGAAGGTATGCCAACATGCTATTTTTTCCATCGAAGGGTGCTAGCAAATGTGTCAGCGATCGTGCCAACGGGCTATTTTGCCTAACAAAGGAGTTTAGCAACTGTGCAACTGTGCTATTTTTCCCATTGGAGGTGCGTAGCGAACATCCCAACAGGCTATTTTACCCATCGAAGGTCCCTAGCAATCATGTAAACGTGTTATTTTGCTCAACGAACTGTTTTCCCACCAAAGATGCCCGACAACTTTTCCAAGGGGCTATTTGCCACCAAAGGTGCCTAGCAACCTGCCAACATGTTGTTTCTTCGACCGAAGATGCCTAGTGAATGTGTCAATGAGCTGCTTTGCCAACCGAGGGTGTGCCAATGACTTGTGTTTTCAACCAAAGGTGTGTCAACGGGCTATGTTTCCCACTAAAGATCTGCCGACTTGAAGGTGTGTCAACGAGTTCTTTTTCGACCGAATGCATACCAATGGGCTGTTGTTTCCACTTAAGGTGCTCAATGGTCTATTTTGTCCAACGAAGGTGCCTAGCGACTGTGTCAATAGGCTATTTGCCCATCGAAGGTTCCTAACGACCGTGCCAATCTGCTGCTTTTCCCACTGAAGACGTGCCAACTACTGTTTTTCCAACTGAAGGTGCCTACTGACCATGCCAAAGGGCTATTTTGCCCACCAAATGTGTGCGAACGCGGTATTTTTCCCTCTAAATGAGCCTAGCGAAGCTGCCAAAATACTGTTTTGCCCACCGAAGGTGTGCCAATGGGCTATTTTTCCTACTGTAAGGTGCCCAACTCTTTATTTTATAAATAGAAGGTGCCTAGCGACTGTGCTAATGGGCTATTTTGCCCACCATAGGTGCCTAGTGACCATGCCAACGTGCTTTTTTTCCCACTGAAGGTGTGCAAACGAGCTGTTTTTCCCATTGAAGGTCCCTAGCGACGGTGCCAACGAGATGTTTTGCCCATCAAAGGTATGCACTGGCTGTTTCCCTTGCCAAAGATGCCTAACAAACATGCCATTAGGCTGTTTTGCCCACAAAGACATGCCAACAAGCTATGTTTCCCACCGTAGGTGTGGCAACGAGTTGTGTTTCTCACTGAAAGTGTGCCAATGGGCTGCCAACCATAGGTGCACCAATAGGCCGCTTTTTACAGTAAAGGTTCCCAACCGTCTGTTTTACCCACCAAAGGTGCCTAGCGACCGTGCCAATGTGCTTTTTCCTATCAAAGTTATGCAAACAGGTTATTTTTCCCATCAAAGTTACCTAGTGACTGTGCCAATGAGATGTTTTTCCTACCAAAGGTGTGTGAATGGGCTATTCTTCACATCAAAGTTGCCTATAGGACGTGCCAATGGGTTGTTTTACCCAATAAAGTTGTGCCAACGGGCTGTGTTTCCCATCAAATGTACCTAACGGGCTGTTTTTCCCACTAAAGATACCTAGTAATCTTACCAATGAGCTATTTTGCTCACCAAAGGTGTGCTAACGAGATATTTTGCCTACCGATCGGGTACTAGCGAGATATTTTTCCCACCAAAGGTTGTTAATGAATAGGCCAACGAGCAATTTTACCCATCGAAGGTGTGCCAACAGGCTATGTTTCCCACTAAAGGTGCCCAACGGGCTATTTTTCCCACCAAAGGTGACTAGTGATTATGCTAGCGGGCTGTTTTGCTGGCCAATGGTGCCTAGCGACTGTGCCCGCAAGCTTTCTTGCCCACTGAAGGTGCCTAATGGGTTGTTTTATCCACTAAACGTGCCCAATGGAATGTTTTGCCTACCAAAAGGAGCCTATCAACCGTACCAACGGGCTATTTTACCCATTGAAGGTGCCTATCGACCATGCCAACGTGCTATTTTTACCACCAAAGGTGCCAAACAAACGATCCAATGGGCTATTTTGCCTACCGAAGTTGTTTTATTTGCACAACAGGCTATTTGTCCCACCAAAGATGCCTGGCGACCATGGAAACGAGCTATTTTCCCACCAAAGGTGCCTAACGGCCGTTCCAACTGATTGTTTTGCGAAGCGAAGGTGTACCAATGGGTTGTTTTTCCCACCAAAGGTGCCTAGCGACTATGATAAAGGGTTATTTTGCCTGCCAGAGGGGTGCCAACTGGCTGTTTTTCCCACTGAAGGTGTGCCAGTTGGCTGTGTTTCCCACTGAAGGTGTGTCAACAGGCTGCTTTTTCCACTGAAGGTGCCCAATGGTCAGCTTTACCTAGCAAAGGTACCTAGTGACCGTGCCAATGGGTTATTTTGTCCGTCGAAGGTATCTAGCAATTGTGCGAATGTGGTGTTTTTCACACGAAAAGTGTACCAACGGGTTGTTTTTGCCACTGAAGGTACCTAGTCAACATCCCAATAGGCTATTTTGCCCATCGAAGGCCCTTAACGACTGTGCCAATGTGCTATTTCGCCCAATCGACTATTTTTCCCATCGAAGGTGCTTGACGATCATTTCAACGGGTGATTTTCCCCATCAAAGCTGCCTTGCAACCTTGCCAACAGGCTATTTTTCTCACCAAACGTGTCTACCAATAGTACCAACAGGTTATTTTGCCTACTGATGGTGCCTACCGACTGTGCTAATGTGCTATTTTTTCCACCAAAGGTACCTAACAAACATGCCAACGAGTTGTTTTGGCCATCAAAAGGCACTTTTTTACACCGCAGGTGCCTAGCGATTGTGCTAACGGGCTATGTTGTCGACCAAACGCACTTTCCAATCGTGTAAATGAGCTATTTTGCCCACTGAAGGTGTCTACCAACAGTGTTGATGGGCTATTTTTCCCATCGAAGGTGCCTAACAACTGTGCCAATGTGTTGTTTTTCCCACCTAAGGTCCCTAGCAAACATGCCAACGGGTTGTTTTCTCCACCAAAAGGTGCTTTTTCACACTGAAAGTGCCTAGCGATTGTGCCAATGGGTTGTTTTGTCGACCAAACACACTTAACGACCATATCAATGAGCTATTTTGCCACTGAATGTCCCTAACAGGTTGCTTTTTGAACTGAAGGTGCCCAACGGAGTTTTTTGCCCATCTAAGGTGCCTAGTGACTTTTCCAAATATTTTGCCCACCGAAGTTGCCTAGCGACTATGCCAATGGGCTATTTTCCAATTAAAGGTGCCTAGCAACCATGCCAACGGGATGTTTTGCCCTATAAAGGCATGCTAATGGGTTATTTTTCCCACCGAAGGTGCCTAGCTACTATGACAATGGGTTATTTCGCCCACCAGAGGTGTGCCAACTTGATGTTTTGCCCACCAAAGGTGTGCCAACGGGCTATTTTGCCTACCAAAGGTGTGTCGAAGTGTTGTTTTTCCCACCCAAGGAGCCCAACAAACTATTTTTCCCATGAAAGTGCCTAGCGAACGTGCCAACTGGCTGTTTCTCCACTGAATGTGTACCAACTGGCTGTTTATCCCATCAAAGGTGCCCAGTCATCTTGCCAACTGACAATTTTGGCCACTGAAGGTGCCTGACGAACATGCCAATGAGCTATTTTTCCCATTGAAGGTGCCTAACGACCGTGCCAATGTGCTATTTCACGTAGCAAAGGTGTGCCAACCGGTTGTTTTGCCTACCCAATGTGTTCCAAAGATTTGTTTTTCCCACCGAAGGGGCTCAATGAACTATTTTGCCCATCAAAGATACCTAGCGATCGTGCCCACAGGTTGTGTTGCCCGTTGAAGGTGTGCCAATGAGCTACTTTTCCTACCAAAGGCGGCTAGCAAATAAGTCAACGAGTTGTTTTTCCCTCCAAAGGTATCTAGCGATCGTGCAATAGGCTATTTTGCCTACTGAAGGTGTTTAGCGACCATGCAATTGTGCTGTTTTTCCCACCGAATGTGCCTAACAAAATCCCAATAGGCTATTTTGCCCATCGGAGGTCCCTAGCGACCATGTGAACGTGCTATTTCCCACCAAAGATGCCTAAAAACCATGCGAATGGGATATTTTGCCCACTGTAGGTGCCTAGCGACCATACCAATGTACTATTTTTTTGACCAAAGATGCTTAGCGAACGTGACAACGAGCTATTTCGGCAACTAAGGGTGTGCTAACGAGCTGTGTTTTCCACCGAAGGTGTGCCAAGGGGCTATGTTTCCCACTGAAGATGTGTCAACGGGCTATGTTTCCTACTAAAGGTGTGCTAACAGGTTGTTTTACCTATTGAATGTACACCAACAGGCTTTTTTTTCCACTTAACGTGCCCAATGGTCTATTTTGCCCAATGAAGGTGCCTAACGACCATGCCAATGCCATTTTGCCCACTGAAGGTTCCTAGCGACTATGCTAACATGCTGATTTTCACACCAAAGGTGTGCCGACGGGCTACTTTTCCTACCGAAGGTGCCTAATGGTCATGCCAACGGGCTATTTTGGCTACTAAAGGTGTCTTAAGAGCAGCCCAACGGGCTATTTTTCCTACCGAAGGTGCCTATCAATTGTGCCAATGGGATATTTTGCCCACTGAAGGTGCGTTGCGACCGTGCCAATGGGTTATTTTTCCTACTGAAGGTGCCTAGCGACCGTTCCAACATGTTGTTTTTCCCACTAAGGTGCCTAGAAAACATGCCAATGGGGTATTTTGCCTACCAAAAGTGCCTAGCGACCATGCCATCAGACTATTTTTCGCACAGAAGGTGCCTAGCAAATGTGTCAATAGGCTATTTTGCCCACCAAATGTGCCTAAAGACTATGCCAATAGGCTATTTTTCCCACTTAATATACCTAACGTGCTGTTTTTTCCACTGAATGTGCACAACGAGCTGTTTTGCCCAACAAAGATACCTAGCGAATGTACCGACAGACTATTTTTCCCACCGAAGTTGCCTAGCTAAAGTGCCAATGGGCTATTTTTTCCATTAAAGTGCTTAGTGACAATACCAATGGGCTGTTTTTCCAACCAAAGGCGTAGGAATGAGCTGTTCTTCACATCAAAGGTGCCTATAAAACGTGCCAATGGGCTATTTTGCCCAACAAAGATGCACCAACAGGTTGTGTTTCCCACTGAAGGTACCCAACTGGTTGTTTTTCCCACTGAAGGTGCTTAGCTATCTTGCTAACGGGTTATTTTGCCAACCAAAAGTGTGTTAACAGGCTGTTTTGCCTACCGATGGGCTACTAACGGGATGTTTTTCCCACCAAAGGAGCCTAATGAACGTGCCAACAAGCTGTTTTACCTATCGAAGGTGTGCCAACGGGCTGTGTTTCTAATTGAAGGTGCCTAAGGGGCTATCTTTCATACTGCAAGTGCTTATAGCTAGCGATTATGCCAACGGGTTGTTTTGCCCATCAAAGGTGCCTAATGACCGTGCCAACAGGTTAATTTCCCCACTAAAGGTGCCTAACAGGCTATTTTTCCCACTGAAGGTACCTAATGGAAGGTTTTGCCTATCGAAGTTGCCTAACATCAATGCCAACAAGCCATTTTGCCCATCAAAAGTGCCCATCGACCGTGCCAACGTGCTATTTTTCCTACCGAAGGTGCCTAGCAAACGTGCCAATGGGCTATTTTGCCTACCGAAGTTATTCTAAAAGGTTGTTTTCCACACCGAAGGTGTCTAATGGACTGTTTTGCCCGCCAAAGTTACCTAGTGACTGTGCCAATAGGCTATTTTCCCACCAAAGGTGCCTAGCTAACGTGCCAATGGGCTATTTTTCCCATTGAAGGTGTCTAGGGACTATGTGACTGTGGTGTTTTCCCCACTAAAGGTGTGCTAACGAGCTATTTTTCCCACCGAAGGTGCCTTGTCAAAATGCCAAAGGGTTATTTTTCCCATTGAAGGCACCTAATGACCGTGCCAACGTGTTGTTTTTCCTACCAAAGGTGACTAGTGACCCTACCAACAGGCTATTTTGCCCACTGAAGGTGTTTAGTGACTGTGCAATCATGGTGTTTTTCCCACCAAAGGACTATTTTTCTACCGAAGGTGCCTAGCAAACATCCCATCGGGGAATTTTGCCCATCGAGGGTCCCTGGTGACTGTGCCGACGTGCTATTTAGCCCAACAGGCTTTTTTTTGCACCGAAGATACCTGTCAACTGTGCTAATGCGCTATTTTGACAACTGAATATGCCTAGCGACCATATCAACGTGTTGTTTTTCCACCAAAGGTGCTTAGCGATCGTGTCAACGGGTTATGTTGCCAACTGAAGGTGTGCCAACGAGTTGTTTTACCGACCGAAGGTATGCCAATAGGTTGTTTTGCCTATCGGAGGTGTTCTAAAGAGTTGTTCTCCCCACCAAAGGTGCCTAAAGGACTATTTTGCCCACTGAAGATGCCTAGTGACTGTGCCAACGTATTGTTTATCCCATCGAAGGTGTGCCAACAGGCTGTTTTTCCTATCGAAGCTACCTAGCGACCGTGCCAATGGGCTGTTTTACCCACCAAAGGTATGCAAACGGGCTATTTTCCCACCGAAGGTCCCTAAAAAGTGTGCCAATAGGTTGTTTTACCAACTGAAGGTGTGGCAACTTGATGTTTTGTCTATTGAAGGTGTTCTAAAGGGCTATTTTTCCCACAGAAGGAGCCTAGTGAGCATGCCAACATATTGTTTTTCCCACCGAAGATGTGCCAAAGGGCTGTTTTTTCCACTGAAGGTGCCCAACGGTTTGTTTTGCCCATCAAAGGTTCCTAGCAACTATGCTAATAGGCTATTTTGCCCACTGAAAGTGCCTAGCGACTGTGCCAACGTGCTATTTTTCCCACCAAAGGTATGCAAATGGGTTGTTTTTCCCATCGAAGGTGCCTACCGATCGTGCCAACGGGCTACTTAGCTTACCAAAGGTATGCACGGGTTGTTTTTCCTATCGAATGTGCCTAGCGAACGTGCTATTGGATAGTTTTGCCCACTCTAGTGTGTCAACAAGCTGTGTTTGCCACCAAAGGTGTGCCAACGGGTTGTGTTTCTCATCGAACGTGCACCAATGGGTTGTTTAGATGAAATTACTAAACATATTCAAGGAGAGATACCTTGGTGTATGTTTTTTGCGGGGCGATATTGTTCTAATGGAAGAGACCAAGGAAGGGTGAATGCCAAGTTGGACCGCTGGAGAGATGCGTTAGAATCGAAAGACTTTAAAATGAGTAGGTCTAAAACGGAGTATATAGCATGCAACTTTTCTAGGAGCTAGATGGAGCATGAAGGGGTGGTAGCAATTGGTACCGACGTCATACCACAGCGGATGAGTTTTAAATATCTCGGGTCTATCATCCAGAGTGATGGTAATATAGATACTGATATAGTACATCGTATTAGATTAGGATGGGCCAAATGGAGGAGTGCATCAGGGGTTCTATATGACTGGAAGTTTCCTTTAAAACTCAAAGGGAAGTTTTATAGAATGGTGATTCATCAAACCATGTTGTATGGGGCAGAGTGTTAGCCTACCAAGCATAGGCATAGAAGACAGTTATTGGTAGCAGAAATGCGTATGCTGCGGTGAATGTGTGACATTATAAGGAGAGATAAGGTTTGGAACTAGGTGGTGAGAGATTGACTACAGGTAGCCAACTTTGCCAACAAGTTGAGAGAGACCAGACTTAGGTGGTATAGGTATATGCGTAAGAGGCACCTCGACGCTCTGGTACGGAGCTACAAGGGAATAACACTTACTAAATATAAGCAGAGAAGAGGGAGGCTTTACAAGAACTGGCGGGAAGTGATCAAAAAGGATATGTCAGAATTGGCACTTAATGAGTCAGTAGCTTGTTATAGAAAAGTTTGGAGGGACCGCATAAGGGTAAAGGATTAACCGTGTACTGGAATAACAGTACCAGCTACTCAAATTCAGTACAGTAGTTCTTGGGAGATGCTGGGGCACGCTGTGCAGATGGCATGACGGATGCGAAGGGACAGTAAGGGGTCACCCCAATAGGGGTTCTGAGGACGGCCATCTTACCTACTGCGAGACAAGGAGGGGTTAGATTTGGTAGCTTATTCGGTTCGTGCAGCCTGGCCCCCTTCAGGTATTCCCCATTCCCGGTATTTTCTTTTATTTTTGGTTTATATTTTTGTAGCCTGCATCATTCATATATTGTCTCATTTGCATGTCGGTCCACTGGAAACAGCCTCTCTACTATGTAGGGGTAAGGTTGCGCACTATCGGACCTCCCCAGAGCCCGTTTCATTGTGGGATTTCAAACTAGGTGATGATGATGTTGATGAGGTGTGCCAACGGGCCGTTTTTTCCATTAAAGGTTCCCAACAGTCTGTTTTGCCCACCAAAGGTGCCTAGCGACTGTGCTAACGGGCTATTTTGCTCACCGGAGGTGCCTAATGGCCATGCCAATGTGCTTTTTTCCCATCGAAGGTGTGCTAACAGGCTATTTTTCCCATCAAAGGTCCTTAGTAAACGTGTCAATAGGCTGTTTAGCCCACCAAAGGTGTGCACGGGCTGTTTTTCGCATTGAAGTTCCCTAGCGAACATGTCATTGGGTTGTTTTGCCCATGAAGGTATGTCAACAGTCTATTTTTGCCACCAAAAGTGTGCCAATAGGTTATGTTTCTCACCGAAGGAATGCCAACAGGCTGTTTTGTTGACCGTAGGTGTGCCAACGGGCTATTTTCCCACTAAAGGTGCATAGCGAACATCTCAAAGGACTGTGTTGGTGACCAAAGGCCTGCTAACGGGCTGTTTTACCTACCAAGGTGTTCTAAAAGGTTCTTCTCCCCACTGAAGGTGCCCAATGGACTATTTTGCCAACTAAAGATGCCTAGCGACCATGCCAACATGCTATTTTTCCCATCGAAGGTGCCTAGTGAACATGCCAACGGGTTATTTTGCCTACCAAAGCTGTTCTAAAGGCCCGTTTTCCCCACCGAAGGTGCCCAATGGACTGTTTTTCTCACTAAAGATGCCTAACAACCATGCCAACGGGTTGTTTTGCCCACAAAATGTGCCTTGAAAACATGCCAATAGGCTATTTTGCCTACCGAAGGTGTCTAGAGATTGTGCGAATATGGTGTTTTTCTTACCAAAGGTGTGCCAACGAACTGTTTCTCCCATCGAAGGTGCCTAACGAAAATGCCAACAGGCTATTTTTCCCATCAAAAGTTCCTATTGATCATGTCATCAGGCCATTTTTCCCATCGAAGGTGCCTTGCAACTGTGGCAACGGGTTATTTTGCCCACCGAGGATGCCTAGCGACCACGCCAACATGCTATTTTTGCAACCAAGGTGCCTAGTGAATGTGCCAACGGGTTGTTTTGCCTATTGAAGGTGTGCAAACGGGCTGTGTATCCCACCGAAGGCGTGTCAACTGGCTATTTTTCCCACCGAATGTGTGCCATTGGGCTATTTTGGCAACTAAAGGTGTTCCAAAGGG
>JAOQML010054669.1:0-10188 GCA_027568935.1 Erythroxylum urbanii
AGGGAAGTCTATACCAATGATCCTTGACCCTTTGTTTCAACAGTGAACTAACACAGCTTGAAACCTCAGGGTTTTCGATATCAATGGTATTGAGCTTCATCTGTTAAGACACGTATAAGTTAAGTTACTATTTTTGTTAAGCAAAATCACAATACATATAATTAAATTAATTGAAATATTATTGAAACTTTGTCCAAATTCTATCATTTTTATATCATTTCAAGTTGATGATTGAGTTAAACCTAAGTTTCTAGTTTAGAATCCTCTAGTCACAATTCACAAATTCATAAATGATCACCACCCAAATCCAGAACCTAATTCCATATTTTTCTACACTTTTGTCTACTTCACTCATCTTCATTTTAAGACATCACTCCATTTCTCACAATCCTTCATCTCTTTATTTGTATCACCCAATTTGCTTCTTCCAGCTTCACTCACATATGCATTAACATCACTCACGCATGCATCAATCCACAGGCATGAAAACATATACCACTCACGCTTGCATCCATTTATAAACATGAAAACCTCATCAAAATGTCATTTACAATACCATAAAACTTAAAGCATAACTTACTTGTCTTAACCTTCAAATCCTTCAACAAAATTCCAGAAATAGGGAGAGCAAATAAGAGATTTCGATGGATGGAAAAACATAAGGATTTAACAACAATAAAAAAATTCAAAGGGCTAAAGACTTTGCAAGGTGTAAAGTGGATAAGCCAATAACACAAAAATACCCAGCTAGGTGTTTCTGTGATGAAGAGTAAGGAGAAAGATGATGTTTTCGATGGTGAACAACAAAGGAGCTGCAAAAACTTCCTTCCCCAAAATCGTGACTTAGGTGTCTCATTTGTGTCTTAATATATGTCTCCAATGCATGTCTACCATTTGTCACCTATGTAAAGCTACCATTTGTCTCTTAGCCATTGGTCCACATGTCACACATTAATGGGTCCATTTGTCACTCCATCATTAGTCCATTTGTGCTTCTTCTAAGCTACCAAGTGTCCCACTTCCACTTGTCTCTTATTTCTATATTTTTCCTAGTCTAAATTACCCCAAAATTTTAAAAATTTTCGAATTGTAGCTAAAAAATACTAAATCAATTCTAATACACACCAATTCAATTTTCAAGACAAGTAATTCACAATTCACATTTTAATCAAATCAACGTCACTTATACTAAAAAAATGTCAATGAAATGCATGTACAATTATTTTAATGATTGCCAACATTATTCACATGTATGAGTATGCCATATGATGCATGACATGCATTTCTACATTTTCAATAAGCTCTCGTGTATGGTATCTTAGGGTTGTAACCCTGATCATAGAATAATGGGGCGTTACAATTCTCCCCTCTTTAAGAAATTTTGTCCTTGAAATTCTTTCTTGATTGATGAAACAGGTGGGGATATTGCTTCCTCATATGCTCCTCTATTTTCCAAGTTACTTTCTTAGTTGAGTGATTTTTCCACATAACTTTCATCATGGAATTACCCATTTTTCTAATTTTATAGGTAATTATAAAATAAAAAATAAAAAAAGAATCCTATATTTAAAAAAATGTAAATTGCTATACAATAAAAAACTTCCTTTTTTTTTCAAATTTAAGTTAAAAAAATGAATTAGAACAAGATATGTTTGGCATTTGTGAGAACTTTTTGAATCAAGTAGTATCGTGATTCAAAAAGTTCTCAATGTTTATTCATCAATTGTTTTATCTGATATCTCACTATTTTGATTAGCTCTTTAACATAACTCAGATTACTAGCAACTTCAATTTCTTGAGCCGGTAATACATGCATTGGATCCATCCTATATCTCCTAAGCTTACTCATATGGAATACATTATATACCTGAGACATTTCACTCGGTAAGGCTAATTTGTACGTTGATGGTCCTACCATCTCAATGATCTCATAAGGACCAATGTACCCAGGGCTAAATTTGCCCTTCTTACCAAATCTCAACACTCCTCGCCAAGGCGAGACTTTCAAGAACACTTTTTCTCGTACATTGTACTCTGTATCCTTTCTGTACTGATCGATATAACTCTTCTGTTTATCTTGTGCTACTTTTATTTGGCTTTAGATCAGTTTCACCTTATCCACGGTATCTTGTATCAATTCTAGGCCTTCTATCATTCTCAAACCTTCCTCATCCTAATATAGATGCGATCGCCATTTTCTGCCATACAATGCCTCATAAGGTTCCATTCCAATAATACTGTGGTAGTGGTTGTTGTAAGCAATTCAATCAAAGCTATGTACTAATCCCAAGCTCCTTAAAACTTCAATACACATGCTCTAAGCATATCCTCTATAGTCTTGATTGTCCTTTCACTCTGTTTATCTGTTTGAGGATGAAATGCAGTGCTAAAGTTCAACTTCGTACCCATAGTCGACTGTAGGACCTTCGGAAACTTTAAAGTAAATCTAGGATCCCTGTCTAATACTATGGACACTGTAACCCCATGTAGTCTCACCATCTCATTCACATACTTTCGTGCCAACTGGTCTAGTGAACCATTCTCTCTCACTTGTAAGAAATGGGTCGACATAGTCAATTGATCCACTACAATCCATATAAAATCATTTTGCCTCAAAGTCTTAGGCAATCCTATAATGAAATAGAATATGGTTTATTCCTATTTCCACTTCGAAATAGGTAACGAATGAAGCTTCCCAATTAGAGCCTGATGTTCAGCCTTAACATGCTGACAAGTTAAACACTTAGCTACATAATCTGCTGCTACTTGTTTCTTCATCCCTGGCCATAAAAAATTTTACTTAAGCATATTATACATCTTGGTAGTACCAGGATGCATAGCATAATCTACTATATGCGCGTCCTCTAGAATTTCTTTTCTTAGTTTATCTACATTAGGCACATACAATCTCTGTTTTAACCATATTGTTTTATGTCTATTCAAATTCAGAATCTGGATTCATCTTAATCTTCTTAATCAACTTCACCATTTTAGGATCTTTACTCTGAGCTCTTCTAATTCTATCATGCAGCATTGGTTTCAACTTTAGCGTAGCAATCAAGGCTTCATTTTGCTCTAAATTTAGCTCCACATTCAAAGCTCTCAATTGAGTCAAGCTTGGTATCCTCGATAACTGAATTTGAGCTACATTGCTATTCGACTTCCTACTCAATGCATCAGCCACTATATTAGCTTTTCCTGGATGATACTCAATCGTACAGTCATAATCCTGTAATAGCTCGATCCATCTTCTCTGTCTCATGTTCAACTCCTTTTGATTCAACAGATACCTCAAGTTTTTATGATCAGTGTATATCTAGAATGTCTCTCCATATAAATAATGTCTATATCTTTAGAGCAAAGACTACTGCTGCAAGCTCTAAATTATGTACTAGATAATTCATCTTGTGAGATCTTAATTGTCTAGATGCATAGGCTATCACCTTGCCACACTGCATTAATACAGATCCCAATCCTTGATGCTTAGCATCACTGTATACTACATAACCACCAGTTGCTGATGGAATAGTTAACACCGGAGCTGTAGTCAACTGATCTTTTAGTTCCTTAAAACTTCTCTAACACTCATCATTCCATCTGAAGATCACATTCTTCCGTAGAATTTTAGTCAGAGGGGATGAGATCAAAGAAAATCCCTCGATAAACCTCCGATAATATCCGACTAGTCCTAAGAAACTCCAAATTTTAGACACTTTCTTTGGAGCCTCTCATTTCATTACTGCCTCTATCTTCTTTGAATCCATTTGAATACCTTGACCACTTACTATTTGACCCAAAAACACTGCTTGATCCAGCCAAAACTCACATTTGCTAAATTTAGCATATAGTTATTTCTGCCTCATAATCTGTAGTATCACTCTTAAATGCTCAGCATGCTCTTCTCTATTCTTCGAATACACTAAAATGTCATCGATAAACATTATGACAAAGCTATCCAGGTAGGGTTGAAACACCTTATTCATTAATGCCATAAATGTAGCTGGGGCATCAGTCAATGCAAACGGCATTACTAAAAACTCATAATGTCCGTACCTGCTCTTAAAAGCACTCTTCGGTACATCAGCCTCTGTTATCTTTAGCTGATAGTACTCAGATCTCATGTCTAACTTAGTGAACACCTGTGCTCCCTGTAACTGATCAAACAAATCATCGATTCTAGGAAACGGGTACTAGTTCTTCACTGTGACCCGATTTAGTTACCTATAATTGATGCACAGTCTTAACCTTTCATTCTTCTTTTTCACAAATAAGACTGGAGCTCCCCAGGGTGAAACATTGGATCTAATAAATCCCTTATCTAGTAACTCCTGTAACTGAGTCTTCAACTCCTTCAGTTCCACAGGTGCCATCCTAGACGGGGGAATAGATATAGGAGCAGCACCTAGAACTAAATCAATTGTGAATTTTGTTTCCCGATCTGGAGGTAAACTAGGTAACTCTGTGGGAAATACATCCAGGAATTCCCTAACTACAGGAATGTTTTGCATATCCTGCTCAGTTTGGGTATCACTAATGTGGGCCAAATAAACCTTATATACCCCTTGCATCATCCTCAAGGCATTCATAAGTGAGATTATCCTTGCTAGCACTGCTTGGCTAATACCTCTAAACACTGCTCTTGGCTGATTAGGGGATTCCAATATTACCTCTTTAGTATAACAATTCATGATGTCCCTATGAGCGGTGAGCTAATCTATGCCTAGGATAACATCTATTTCCTTTAGGGGTAACATAATTAAGTCTGCCTCTAACTCTGCTTGATCAATTCGAATCAAACACCCCTATCATGGTGGTACTACCTATCGATATACTCACCTCTAATCTATATCTCAATAACTCCCTATCACAATGCAACTTAGATGCCATATTCGGTGCCATAAAAGAATAGATAGATCCAGGATCTAGCAATGCATAAGTCTCAAATGTAAATATAAGTAACACACCTGCAATGAAAATTGGAGACTCTTAAGCCTCTTGTCTCGTCATGGAATAGACTCGAGCCTGAGACTGTGGTTTGTTGCTCCACACCTCAGTCCTACCAGTAGCACTTCCAGAATTCATTTTGCCTCTACCACGACCTCTCTGTCCAGACTTACTGGCTCGGCTCTGCTGAACCGTAGTTTCTGTCGCCAAACTTCCTCTCCTACCAGATTGTGCTGCAATCACAACAGAACAGTCCCTAGCCTGATGATCAAATGAGTCGCATCAAAGGCAGGCTTCTATTAACTTCCAGCATTCACCACTGTGCTTCTTCCTACAATGCTCACAAATCAGCAATTGACCCAATACTACACCTTTGCTATTACCAGATTGAGCAAAACTGCCCCTTTGTCTGAACCTGTCTGAAAGCTCAATTCTGATGCTTGTTGAACCTTCTGCTCGAACTGCCCTGCGATTCACTGGGCCTCTTCTATCTAGACTTTGATCTAGACTCAGACTGACTGTCCTTTAAAAACTGCTCAATGTGCATCGAGGCAACTCATAGTTTCGTAAAACTACCAAGGTTAGAAATAACTAACCTCGTCAAGATTTCCATGTTTTGACTGTCTCTAAATCTCCTGCACTTGTCTTCCTTAGTAGGAATCCAGACAGTAACATATCCTATTAGCTTATTGAACTTAACCTCATACTCTGCCACAAACAAACTGCCATGCTTCAGATCTAGAAATTCCTTCATCCTTTTGTCCACGTAGATCTTGAGCATGTAATTTTCATTAAAGATTCTAAAAAAGTCTTCCCATCTCAAACTACAAGGCCTGATGGTACTGCCTGGAACAGTTTTCCACCATTAATAAGATAGGCCTTGCAGTAAAGACACAAAATAGTCGAACCTCTCGTCGACCTCACAATCCATCTAGTCAAAGACTCTCTCTGTTCTCTCTAGCCATCCCTCAGTCTTTGTAGGGTCTATACTTCGTAGAAGTCCATAGCTCCCTGCTTTTGTAGTTTATCATACCTACTTTCCTTTCTAACGGGAATTTTTAGAGGCATTCCCTTATGTTGAGACACAGACGACTCTCTACTGTCGCTCCTTAATCTTAGGTCAGCTAATTGTTCCACTTGATCACCTATGGTGGATGACCTATAAGAGACAATAACTTCGATTACCATATGAAATTCTCACATTATTTCATGCCTAACATTCCTACATATCTTTATGGATGCCATCCATGCTTTGATACCACGAACTGTAGCACCCCACCCCATCTAACACGTACATGTATGCCCTTCGGATGTGTGTGCACATGCCCGACAGAAATGGCATGCTAATTTATATCACTTTCATTATATTGCATGGCATCATAATTAAAATAATAAACACAATATGTAAAATCCAAAATTTCCTCATTTCATTTCATAAACCATAGTTTTATAATGTAGCATTATATCTATCATCCAAGTTAATATAATATCAGCTTATCAGGGTCACAACTCTGTTTACAAAATATGCTACATACATGAGAAATTAACAAAATTAAAACTAATCCTTCAGTCTCAATTGACCGACCTTTGAGCCATGTCCTCTATCTAAAAGTAGTACAAAGTCTCTTCTAAGCAATCTTAGAAGCTAAGTCATCGCTCTCTTAAACCTGAAAATGTCAACATTGCAATTTGGTTGAGTTTTGTGAACTCAGTTGAGTAACCATCCTTAATGGTTCACTCTTGTCATGCAACACAACAATTCATATAGTTCACATTATCTCAATTATCATCATATGATATCACGAAACATTTTACTCATAAATGTCACATTCCAAAAACCATACAATTCATCGTCTCATCGTGATCATGCCAAACATGTTCATCAATATCTATTCACACATTTCGTACAATAAAAATCCTCAAAACATCACAATGATTCAATTTATTCATATCACATATGTATACAATGTTTATATAACTCGAATTCATTTATTTCGTTGTTGTGACTTAATTCCTTTTTCAATGTCCCGTTTCCATTGTAGATACCTAGCTCTATCATATTATCCCTTATCAATTGGGGATACATGGCTCTTTATACACTGAGCCTTAGGCTCTTACCACAAATTTCTAAGCTTTAAGCTCTTTTTCACTATAGACTCTAGTCACAACTGCCTTTATATTTCATGCATTCATGAATAAGATGCATTATACATATTCAATCATCTTATTCAGTCCATTACATTCGAATTCACATTAGTCATCGGACTTGGTCTGGCATGCAACATATTAGTTGAGAACACATTTATTTAATCATATTCATATTGAAGGAATACTTCTAATGTTTTATTCATGCATCAAATGCCTCGGACATTTTATGTTTAGAAATTAGTACACATACATCATATATCAATTTAATTTAGAATTAAACAAACAATAAGGTGGGACCATGTTAGGTTACTCACATTTTCTCCTTTTAGTTACTGCCTTGAAGTCCCGGCAATGTCTAGAAGCAGTCACTCAATGTGCTCCTCTATATGCAATCGCATACATTTATATGTCACTCATATGTATTTTCATACGAATAATCAGTCATAAGTACATTTATGTATGTGTCATGTGTTATGCATGTTCAATGAAAAATTCTTAGGTATGTTTCTTTAATACATTTTATAAACAATTTACCACACCTCACAATCATTCTTTAATCCATAAAACCCTTTTCTCACCTTAATCCTTTCATTCAACACCAACTAGATTCATTTAAGCTCTTATTTAACTCTTAATACCTCATATAGAAATACCTTAGCATTGGTTGGTTCAAGCTTCATTCAAAAGACAGCTCTTTTTCTCCATAGGCCTGGCCACGATCATGGTGTTCCTGCCACGATCGTGACAGAAACATTTTTTAGCCAGGTCACGATTGTGCTGTATGGGCCATGATTGTAACAGAAACATTTTGTGTTAGGTCATGATCGTGGCATGAGGGCCACGATCGTGCCCTGTAATTTTCCTCCTTCTTTCATCCGAATTTAACACATATCATAACACCAATTTCATACCAATTTTCCCATAATTCACTACCTCTAATACATCATCATTACACACTAATTCAAATACCAATTTGATTACATCCCCTTATCAAACTCTATTCAATTGATTAGGCATCTTCAATTACACATTATCATTCATGAAATCTATAACATCTCACTCATAGCATCAAGTTATGTCCTCATTTTACGCCTAAATTAAGTCCAAAAATATCATAATTATATACTTCATCCTTAATTGGTTTAACCATTGCATAATCAAAACATTTCCATGAAAATTCACAGCCTATGATTGTGACATCCCTTGCCACGATCGTGACAGAAACATTTCTTCCACTTATCCTGCAGTTTTCTAGTTTTTCTCATGACAAATTTTTAGGTCAATGTTGTATGACCGTTATGACTTAGAAAATGAGATTTTTAGATAACACTGTCTTCTAATCAACAGTTCCTTTATGTCTTAATTTTGAAATTACATCAAAATTAATACTTTTTGGTTCAGTATCATACACGTTACAATCAAAATACTACAGAATATTCTTATACCTCGATTGATAGAACATAATTCTAATCTTCAAGCCAAAATTTAAAACTCTTAAGGACAGATTTAAAATTCAATTCCTAAATGGAAAATTTAGAGATATGTTTCTAGTTTACTATAACTCAAAATCCATCTAATTTGGATATTCATATATCAAGTTATAGCCAACATACATATGTATGTTCAGTAAAACACTTCATATAATATGCTCCAGCACACTTTATTGCCCAAATTCTATTATTTCTCTATCATTTCAATAGATACACTAAATTGAAACATGTATCAGGGAACATTCACTCAAATAAAGAGTTTATAGTGATATCATCACTTCTAGATGTTTTATGGAGATTAGTAATTACACTGGTGCTAGGAGTTTGATGGACTAGCTACCCATCAAGTCTTGACACTAAGATGAGATCTTGTGTGTTAATCACCATATAAAGTAAAGCGGGAGATCTAGAAGGAAAAATCAATATAAGGGCAAAATGATAATTGTATCCTTTGTTTTACGGATGGCTATAGTGAGGTTCATAATAAGGTTTGCAATTGGACATCTTATTTAAAATATGTGTTCTTATAATATTTAGTAATTCAAGAGTTCAACTAATTGTCTTTAGTGGAATGACATTTAGTTAATAAGTTAGAATTAATTATAATGAGATTAAATTAATTCTGGGCCTATTGGAGCTTGAATTATCTAAGTCCAATAAGATTCCCACTTGGCTTTAAGGAAGATTATCAAGCAAAGTAAGAAATATAAATGGAGGTTTTAAAGCCAATGATTGAATGTTGGGCTTGCACTAATTAGTGGTTAATTAGAAGACCAAATGAACTTTTAAAAATGCGCTAGAATTTGGTTTAATTTGATTAATTAAATTAAAACAAAATGCATAAAGAAATGGAAAGTGCAATTTCGGTTTTATTAGGGCTAAATGTGCAGTTGCACATTTAACATTGAATTGCTAAATAAAGATGGTATTTATCATGCTTTATCATCATTAAATGGAGTAATGATCTTACCATTAAATGGTTTAATGGTTGTCTTTTGATGATGGCATGTGTTATAACCTTTTAATGTTCATTTGATTAAAGATGAAAGAGATGCATTTGATGGATCATCTTCCTTCTTTCATCACTAAAACCGAAATTGACATGTCATTTTAGGTTATTCGTCTTTTCATATAGCCATCTTAAAACAAATGAGAAGAGTCTCATTTAATGGCTTCTTTATGTTTGATTAAGGAATGAAGTGACGCATTGGATGCTCTCCTCTTCTTCTTTCTTTTCATGCATAACTGAAATTGACAAGGTGTAAGAGAGGTGTTCTTGCATTTTTTAGACCCTCTCTCCTTTCTTCCATGTGTTAGCTGAAATTTGCACGAGAGGTGTCTAATCTTTGGCTTCTTTCTTCTAAGACAAATCTTCTCTAAATATTTCTTCTCCTTTCCCACCAAAGGATCTTTTTAACTAAGTTTTCCAAGAAGAACAAGTGGTAAATCGGATTGGTTGAGGGTACAACAACAAGGAGAGGATACATTGGCAAAGGAAAGGATTCAAAAGCAAGGCAAAAGAAGGAGAGGATTGTTGGACCAATGGAGGTTGACAATTTAAATCCGTCTTTGTTTTGATAATAATAAAATTAAAGAATTGGTTAAG
>JAOQML010054717.1:0-10187 GCA_027568935.1 Erythroxylum urbanii
CCATTCTCGTTTTTCACTCTTCTAAGATGACAAGACAGTAATTCCTTTTTCCCAATGTACCCTTAATGAGTCCCAAATGTCCACTTTACCCTTTCTTATAAGCTTAGGCTCTTTTAATACTTAAGTTACATGCCAAAAATGTCCTCAATTCATTCTTATGCATTTATTTCACTAACTAGCAAAATAAAATTTTACTCACATTGTGATAAATAATAAATCTTCAAAATGATTCTATCATGATCCCAAAAATTATTCTAAGGCAAAAATTCAAATCTCATGGTTATTCCATAAACTATCATGCTTAATTTAACAAAAACTTTCGGGGGCCAACAGATTCAATTATGTGTTTAATATATGTTCTAGTAGATCTGGAATATTAGATCATAATATGATTTCATAACATAGAGATTGAGAAATCTTATGTATGAATAGATCCACTGTAATTGGAAGGAGTTGATTGCAACCCTAAAGATAGGACAGCATAAATCCTCTGGATTATGGTCAACCCTAATAGTGGAATTCACAAATTGGTAAAGCAATCTTATTACCTTTAACTTGAATAATATTAGTTGATAATTCTAAGATTAGTTGTTAATAGTCTCAAGTATCATTATACCATAGGAATTTCCACTATTCAATAGTCAATAAAATAATTGCATAATAAAAATTTAACTATTTACGGGGATTCATAACCACTAATTTTCGATATCAATTGTTTCTAACTGATTTTCTCTGACTTATGTGTTCCTTACTACTGCTTAGTTTATTTTAATTATTTAAGCTTTATTTTTTAATCTAAAAATTTGAAATGCAATTTGTTGACTAGATTATATAATAACAGTAATTACTAATTCTCATCGTCTTCATGGGATCGACCCGTACTTACCGATACTAGCTACAGGTAGACTATGCACTTATAGATAATTTATAATTGACTAACTAAGTTTAGGTCAACCAATTTTTGGCATCATCATCAGAGACTTTGATATTGGGAAAACCTTAGTTTTATTAATCTAGTCTTTATTTTATTTTCTTTTATTTTGCTTTATTCTTGTTTTTAATTTATGTCATTTCATTTGTTAATTTATTTAGTTTATTTCTTTTGTTTTAGAATTAGACTCCTGGTCAGTATATGACCCATAGTACATATGAGGGCTTAATAGAAGCATATCTTGAAATAAAGAGAACAACGTGAAGGAATCTTCGTAGGACTAATTTATAAGAGTCTGAACTAGGTCGTCAGCTAGAAAGGATGGAAGATCACATAGATACGAAAGAATCTTACAACATGGCAAGCCAACTATGTACGATGTTCAACAATGCTAGGCCAAACCTAACTGGTGTGGAATCCAGCATAGTGAGATCGACTATTTAGGTGAACAGCTTTGAGATCAAGCCAAGCATCATCCAAATGGTACAACAGTCAGTCCAGTTCGACGGACTTTGATACGAAGACCCTAATGTGCATATCTCTAACTTTTTGAAGATCTGCGATACATTCAAGATCAATGGAGCAAACATTGATTCCATTAGACTGTGTCTATTTCCATTCTCCCTAAGAGGAAATGCTAAGCAGTGGCTAAATTCTATGCCACGTTTGTTACTTACTATATGAGAGCAAGTGGCAGAATTTTTTTTGCTAAAGTACTTTCCCCTAGGAAGTTAAGGAATGACATCTCATCATACTTCTAAACTGAAGGTGAATCATTGTATGACACATAAGAGATATTCAAACAGATGCTTAGACAATGCCCATACCATGGCTTACCATTATGGATGTAAATCCAAACTTTCTATAATGGGCTAAGTCAAAACACACAGTAGTTAATGGATGCAGTAGCTAGAGGGACGCTAAATAATAAAACACCTAAAGCGGGCCAAGTGTTGAAAGAAGACATGGCCATGAACAACTACCAGTGGTAAAATTGGCGAGCCGAGTGGAGGACCTGAGCTAAAAGATTGATAGATTGACTATGGCTCCAAAAGGAAGGGTGATGCAGTGTGAAGCATGCGAGTTAGATCATCAAAGACAAGACTCTCAATCAGTTCACCCAAATATGTGGATTATTTGGGGAATGCTCAGAGACCCCAAAACGATCCCTATAATAATGCGTACAATCCTGGTTGGAAGAACCACCCCAACTTTTCATAAGACAACAAAGAAACAATCCTCCACTAGGATTCTAACAACAAACATCATAGCCAAGGAAGCCTAGTATGGATGAGTTGATTATGGAATTCATTCAAGAATCAGGGATAAAACATTAGCAAATGGATGAATCCATATGAAAATTAGAGGTTAGAATTGACCAATTGGCAAAGTTAGAGACAAAGAGACTGAAGAGGAGTTTGTCAAGAATAACTAGAGCAAATATTAAGGAAAGAATAACGGCAATCACCCAGAATACTAAGAAAAAGCTCCAAGAATAAGATAAGGAAGTGACTACTGAGGGTCACTCAAAGATAAAGGCGGATAACACTGAAAGAGAGTCAAGGAGTATCGAGTTATAATTCCATATCCTATCAAAGAAAAGAGAAAGTAATTGGAGGCAAATTTAGATACCAACCTTGAGCTTTTAGAACAACTAAAGAATGAGTTTCATTCTATTGAATCTCTTTTGCAGAGATCAACAAGCATAAAATCATTAAAAGAGACATCATTAAACAAGGAGGACTTAAAGAAATTGGAAAATGAAGTATTGATTAAGGAGAGCTCCAATAAGAAGATCAAACTACGGGAGAAGCAATCTAACTTAGGGAATTTTTATATCCTTTGTACTATAGTTAGTTTAAAAGTGGACAAGGCTTTAGGGGTCAAGAATATGATGCCCTATACTTTATTTTAAAAAATGGGAATAGGAGAACTAGAATCAACTAGGTTATGTTTCAGATGGCTGATATAACATTAAAGCATCCTAGGGGAATATAGAAGATGTACCTATTAAGGTTGATAAGTTAATATTCCCAACCGACTTTATAATTCTAGACATAGAGGAGGATTTCATAATACCTTTAGTCCTCAGGTGACCATTCCTAGCAATTGCCAAGTCAATTATAGACATTGACGATGGCAAGTTAACTTTAAAGGTAGGGGATACAGAGATGATCTTTAGAGTCTCTGTTATCAAAAGCAATTCTCTTGAATTTTTAGATGTTACTAAGGCTAATGAGCCTTGTCAAGATATTTTCCAAGACTCTACATATAAGGATCCACTGGAACTGTCACAAATTCAAGGGAATAAACCAAAGAAGAAACATGACAGAAAGCATCAAAAGGTAGCCCACCTGCAAGTTATGAATCCACAATAAGGATACAACAACATAATTTATATAAATCACCTTGATCGAAAAGGTACATTGAGCTAATGACGGTAACGAAGTGCTATATGGGAGGCAACCTATGAGTTAGTTTTAGTTCAATTTCGATAATATCTTATTTTAGCTTTCATGATAGCATAGGTTTTAATTGATTAAATTTTGTTTAAAGTGTTTTAGGATGGAAGAAAATTTATGCATCTTAGGAAGAATTATGCATAATTGTGACATTTGGGGATGCATGTTATGAGTTATAATGTTGAAGTGCATAACTTTCATGTTTGAGCATCAATTTTTAAAGCTGCAAATGTTTATAAAGGGTTACATGCTCTCTGGACACGCTGGTGTAGTGTTACATATTTTGATACACGCCTATATACCAAATCGTTTAACCTTGCAAAGAGTTGTAACTTATTGACATACACAGTTTGATACATGACCGTGTATCAAATTGTGTACTCTCAGGATACACCTTAAAAACCTTAAACATTAAAATTTCTCATTTTCCCTTATGTTTTCTCTCAAAATCACCGTTGCACCCTTTTCTCCCAATCCAATTTCTTGCAATTTTTTGCCAATCTAATGACACCTAAGTAAGTAATTCTTTCAATTTCACTTGTTTATACTTGTTTAATTGGATGTTTTGCTACATTTTGGAGAATATTATGTGAAATTGCTTGAATTGAGAGTTTAGAGATTTATGCAATTTTTGTGATTTATTTTCTAATTATAGTTTCATAGTTGATTATTTTCGATACCCAATTGATTTTATGACTTAATTGGACAATTTGCATGAAATTTGGGTAAAAATTCATCATAATTTGCGTAAAATTACGATTTTTGCTCACTACATGTTTAATGACAATATTTTTGCATTTAATTATGGTAATTTTAGAGTTAGAATTGTAATTTAACAATTAAGTTAGTTTAATTAATTAATTACACAATTTCTATTTTTAATATTGAGATTAATTAGTTTGTTAATTGATTTTCTAATTAAATTTGCTTATTTGTTTATTTATTTATATGCATTTATTTATTAATTATTTCTAGTTGCTTAATTTTTCGTATTTAGTTTGTTTATGCAATTAATAACATAGTGAGTATAATCAAAATTAAGTGTGGGGAAAGCTATCAATTTTCTCATGCTTGTTTAAAATTTCAGGCAAAATGACAAGATCACAACATGAAAAGAAGACTTCAAGGAAAAGGCAACGAGGCAAATCCTCCACTATAATCTAGCCTCCAAAGAGGCTATTAATGCTACTTTTCAAATTTGGGGCCCAGAAGGAACAATGTCAATGACTGAAGGACAAGAAGTTCAACGTAAACAAATATATTGATTAGGAGGCATTAGAGCAGGTTGACTTAGTACAATAAGTTTGAGAGCATATGGAGATCGACACATGGCCCAGATTCTTTTAAATCATGTAACCTTTATATTGAGAGCTCACTTTAGAGGTCTTCTCCACATTCTCTATGGAGAAAGGATGCTATGAAGGGAATCGCCTAAATACAGTCCAATTTCGGATGATGGGGGAGATGCATTAGATGAGCTACATAAAGTTCTCCATCACTATGGGCCTCTACGATTGGGAGTATGTAAGGACATCGAAGCACCTAGCATTGCGGACTAATCTTTCATACTGTTTGTCTCAGTGACACTTTTAGAGTAGGATCAACACTGAAGATGACTACGATTTGAGCAAGTTAAAGGCTTCGACCTTACGCAGTCCAGCACTTAGATACATCCACGATATTCTGAGTCATACTCTGAGTTATCGAGTGGATAGCTAGGGAGTCATCGGGAATGTGGATGTCTATTACCTCTAGAGAATGAGCAAGTGGATGCCTATCCACCTAGGACATGCATTTGTCTAAATTATTCGACAACAAAATGAAGACAAGGAGGTTGATACAATGTGTGTTAGACCTTATGTGATCCAAATGCAAAACGGATGAGTCTGTTCAATCGGATATAACTAATGCTGGAGATTAAGACCATTTTAGTGCTTAATCTGACAGTGATGTAACACATGCACATGGTACATCAACGACAGGGTCCCACGAGAGACATCTATAGACTTATTAGGGAGCCCGACGAGCCAGCAGTAGAGGTTAGAGATAGAGCAGAGCAACATATAGTAGAGCAACCACCACAACCACAACCACAACCACAACCACAGCCATAACCACAGCCACCACCACCAGAACCAGATGACACATTACCACATGTGGAGGTCCTGAGAGGTCCCCAAGCTAGGTTGCACAATCCGACTCAGTTGAAGATAGTTTTATTAGAGAAATGGGTGGGCTGGCTTATAGGAATTCAACAAATTTCTAGCTCCCATCATCTAGTGAGGGCACTTCCTCTACAGCTCCTCTACCTACCTGGTCAGGATCATCACCATAGGAACCCTCCTTTATCGGACCGTCTAGGACATAAGATGCAGGAGATGCTTAGTTTTATATAGTCTTTCTCTTTTCTTTATCATTTGTGTTTATTTCTTATTTTCTTTCCATTAATTATTTTGTTTCTCTAACATTATAGTTAATGATGTTCATCTTTCTTAATTTCAATTGTGTTATTTTTATTTCTATTGTTTCTTTTTATCCCTTTTTCTTATATTTTGTAAGGATGTAATCTTAAATTGGATGGATCATAATTCAGAAAAATCTTTACATTTAGGAAAGTACCACTAACCCTTATCATTTATTTTATATACTTATATTGTGTACATTGGGGACAATGTACAACTTTAAGTATAGGGAAGGGATTCATCATTTTTAATGATTTCTTTAAGCTTAGTATAATTTTGCTTATAATTTTATGAACTAATATTCTGACTTAATCGAAATACATACATCAATACTACATTTCATTGTTGAGTATCGATTGAATTAGTATGCAAAAGGAAGATAGTTAGAATAAAATTACATTTATAAGTTATATTATAATCAAGTTGAATGACATTGCATATTATTTACACACACACAAACTTTTTTTAAGAGCTTTTAAACTTGAGAGAAAATTTTCAAAATTTTTAAACTCTTTTATTTCTTTTATGTGTATCATCATGTATAGTAGAATGATTCTAGAACTTGCTTTTATTTTGCATATTGAGACCATATTTGTTAAATTGAAATCGTTGAAGTAATAAAGGCACTTAAATTCAACAATTTGTGTTAACCTATTTCTTTGACTATTACCTTACCTATAATTTATTCTTTAGGAATAACCAAGTTGAGCCTTAGTCTTTTTTGCGTTGATTATATCCACATATTAAACTTTATCCTATTTTTCTTTGAATACTTTTTAATTTTTTAAACCATAAAATTTATTTACGTTACTTATTTATTTTTGAAACTTTAAAATCTTGAAAGTTTTATTTCTTCTTTAATTATAGTACTTAATGCTTAAAAAATTATTTTGATTGACAACAAAAAAGGGCATAAGAAAAGAAGAAAATAATACGGTAACAATGGAGTTTTAATAAGAGGACATGTATATTTGTAACCAAGTTTCATGAAATTTCTTTGGTAAATTTCCTTTAATTTAACCCTCTTTATTATCTCAACCATACTGTACCTAAGCCCCATTACAATTTGTATAAAGATCTTTTGATCTTTGTTTCTAGTTTATACATAAATGGTGGAGATATGATAATATTGCAAGTTTATAGTTAAAGTTTTACTATGCATTGATTGAGAGTTTGAGTACTTTACACCTAAATGTATCAAGTGAAATCTTAGTAAGGGCGTAAAGGTTTACGCTTTTGATTTCAATGTGATTACTATTAATATTACTAAGGAAGTTAATTTTAAGATAACTTGACTCTAATTGTAAGTTAATTTGATTCAATAGGATATGATGATTTATAGTATAAATGGACCTATCAAGATTAATGACGGATAGATGTTGTAAGATTTATAATTTTGATTATGGTTTGCTCGAGGACAAGCAAAAGCTTAAGTGTGAGGATATTTGATATATGCATAATTGACCATATTTATACCCCATATTTGATGTATTTTTGCTTTATATTTTATATTTGGTACTTAATTTGCTCCAAGTGTATTTATAGGTTATAATTACCTTCACAAATTAAAAAGAGAAGATTTAAGATGAAAACACAACATAAAACGAAGATTTGAAACAAAGAAGGGATATATAGTCATGCATCAACCCGTGTACTTCTCTCACATCGTGCAAAATCGCAAATCCTAGGTATTTTAGGTTATACCCAGTCTAGTACACGATCGTGTGTCTCTTAGAACCCTAAAAGTTACTATAAAAAGATATGTTAGGAGGTAAAATAGAGGAGTAGATATGCAGAGATGTTCAGGGACTTTAAGAGGTGATTCAAAGAGCAATTTTGATCCAAAACAAAGAAACCATTGAAAGATCCAAAATAATACTCAAACCTCTATCTTGCAAGAACATTCGGTAAGAGATAAAAGCGGAAATTTAATATTATGAATCCTTAATTTTCTATTATTTTTTCTTTCTATTTATGTTTGATTTCATCTTCCATCATATTTAACTAAATTTCTTTAGTATCTAGGTAAGGTGAACCATATGTTTATGCCATAACATGTTTTGATTATTTTATTTAATGTCATTGTTTTGATTGACATATTATAATTCAATTACATATTTAATATATGCTCTAATAGATCTAGAATATTAGATTATAATCTGATTTCATAACATAGAGATTGAGAAATCCTCTGTATGAATAGATCCACCATAGTTGGAAAAAGTTGATTACAACCCTAGAAATAGGACAACATAAATTCTCCAAATTAGGGTCAAACCTAATAGTGGAATTTACAAATCGATAAAGCAATCTTAGTACCTTTAACCTGAATAATATCAGTTGATAATTATAAGATTAGTTGTCAATATTCTCAAGTGAGTTATTAGCATACCATGGGAATTTCTATGGTCTAATAATCAATAAAACAATTTCATAATAAAAAGATAACTATTTAGGAGGATTCCTAACCTAGACACTAATTTTTGATATCAATTGTTTCTAAGTGATTTTCTTTGTCTTCTGTGTTCTTTATTGCCACCTATTTTATTTTAATTATTGAAGTTCTGGTTTTTAATCTAAAAATCCCAAACCCAATTCATAGAATAGATAATAAGATAATGATAATTACTAGTACTTGTCCTCTTTGTGAGACGACCCATATTTGTTAAACCTAGCTACAACTATATTATACACTTGCGTATAATTCATAATTGACTAAGTTTAAGTTAATCACCATCAATTTTTTCCTTTATTTTGGGGTTATATTTAAATATTTTCTAAACATTAGGGTTTTATTTGTATACTCTGAAACCTTAAGGTTAAACTTGTCGAATGATGAAAACATTAAGGTCAAAAGTGACCCTTTTGCCCAATAATTAGGGATGGCAATGAACCAGGCCTGACACTTGCCTGCTGAGGTCCAAGCCTAGGCTGGGGCCTGATTAGGTCCACATATTTTATATGGGTATATTAGGAGCGTACTTCTAGACCTCCCCAGGCTCGACATATCAACAAGACTTTCAATAGATTGTTGTTGTTTATGTAGGCATTTATGTAAAAAAATTAATTATCAACTAATATTCACATGAACTAAAACACCAAACCTAATGTGCAACAGAGGTTTTAGGTTAAGTATTGTAGTCCACATGGACAATTAGTTGTTAATTAACTTTTCACATGGACAACTATAGGTCATAGACAAAAAAGATTCCATTAACTAAATTAACAAAATATTAATAGAATTAGCATTGTTAAGGTTATCAAAGGTTAGACACTTAATTGAAAATTTTAAAAGTTTTAGTACTAAATTGAAAATTTTTCAAAAAATTGGACGGTTTGTAATATGTTATCCCAAATATTATTAAATGTGGGGTTACGTAATAAATCTAAGAGATTCAACATTCAAGACTTTTCTAGGAAAGGACTGAATACACTCATCTATGAAAATTTATTCACAACTCCAATACTTAACTTTTAATTATTTGATAAAAATATGTTTTTAACTTTAACACTTGCACTAAATTATAAGTCATATTTTAACATTTCAAAATGTTCATTTAAAAATATTTAAATTAAATCCTATATTGACAGAACGTTGATTAGAGTATCTTTCTACCAGTTAAATGTTATATTAATCTTAACATGATACTTTTTTTAATTATTCATATAAAAATCATTGTGCCACATAAAAGTCACGTGATACTATAAGATCTACTGATTTTAATTCCTTGAGTCTGATACTCTTAAGTTGATGAACTTAGATCCTCTCCTACCCCTCACCTGTGAATAGTAACTGTCAACAATAACTCACCATTTTTGACAAGTTATAAGTGCCTCACCTGTAGCTTCCCCTACCAAGACTTATGGACGTTCCCATGGGCGGTAGCTCGAAGCATTCCTCTATCTAAGAGATCCTATAGGATTCAGGAATTTTAGATTCTGACTTCCCATCTATTTGGGAGTCCTTGGAGAATCGGAGAAGATAATAGCCCTGAATAAGGAGGCTGCTGTTGGAATCCAACTGTGATCGAATCACGGGCGTAACAGAAAATAAAAATTTTATGAATTCCGAGCGGATCCTGATAATTGAATAAACTTGAATAAATCATCAAACGATTTAGAAATCGTACCTTGTTCGCTTTTTAGTTGAAAAATCTTTGGAACTTTTTCCAATCGATTAATCACAAGTTGTTCAAGTGTCTAGTCTCTAATGGTATCCACAGAGCAATTCTAAACTACTTTAAGAGGAAAAAGACAAAAGTGCTAGCCTCTAAAAGCTTTTCCCATTTTAAATAGAAAAAATCATAAGTCTTTTATTTAAATTAAATCTCT
>JAOQML010054736.1:0-10186 GCA_027568935.1 Erythroxylum urbanii
CTAAGCTAATGTTTTCTACAAATTGTCATCCACAAATTGATGGGCAAACTGAGGTAGTTAATTGAACTTTTTCTATGCTATTGTGTGCTATCGTTCAAAAGAATTTGAAGAATTGGGAAGATTGTTTGCCACATATTGAATTTGCTTATAATCGTTTTATCCATTCTACTACTAACTTTACACCTTTTGAAGTTATGTATGGGTTTAATCCCTTGACTCCAATGGATTTAACACCTTTACCAATTGATGAATGTGCTAGGTTAGGTGGCATAAGGAAGGTTGAATTGGTGAAGCAATTGCTTGAAAAGGATAGACATCAAATCGAAAGAGGATGGAACAATAGGCTTCTCAAGCCAACAAAGGGCATAAGAAAGTGACCTCTGAACAAGGAGATTGGGGTTGGGTTCATTCGAGTAAGGAGCGATTTCTAGCAAAATGTCGTTCTAAGTTGCATCCAAGAGGAGATGGACCATTCTAAGTCATTGCACATATTAATGACAATGCATACAAGCTAGATCCACTAGGTGAATATAATGTTAGTGATATATTTAATGTTTCTGATCTCTCTCTGATACACTGATATTTTCTTATCCTTTTAGTTCCTCTATCCTTGTATTTATTTGCATTTTCTATCTTAAATGTTACACTTATCTTGTTTTATGCTTTTCAGGTACATTTAGATAGTAGATGTAAAAATGAGCTTATAGGAGATGGAATTTGTAAAAACAGAATTCATATTTGGAAAGAGGAGCTCGAAATGAGTAGGATTCATCAAAGTTGTCAAATCCTAATCCAAGTAAGATTAGGAATCCCAGTTGCACAAGGAATCCTATTCTGACAAGGATTTCCTGTTTTGGTGATTCGAGGAGAAAAATGGAATCAGTGACAAAAAATATGATGGCAGTAATCCTAATCCTTGTAGGATTAGGAATCCTATTCGCGTTAAGAATACTACCTCTGCAAGGACGCGCCACCTCCTTTTCCTTCTCCAACTTGGATTCCACCTTTTAAAGATCAAATTCAACATGGAATAGAAATCCTTCTCCTCCATGGATTCTTCTTTTGAATCCTACAAGGATTCAACTTTCTCTTGCACCTCGTCATGAGCAATATAAATAGGACATATTAGCTCATTATTTTTTCTACTCCTCATTCTCTCTCTTATGTTACCGTTCACGTGCACTATTCTCATGAATAGTAATTTTCTCTCTCTTCATCTTTCATCTTCTTTACTTAAACAATAATAGGGTTTTATTTATTTTTCTATGCCGCATCTTATGTTGATGAAGAACTTATTTTTTCTTTTCAATTGTAGGAGGTATTAACCTTTAAACCCTAGTTTGTTCATGAGAACTTATGCTTAATATTCTTGAGTATATGTGTGATGATTTTGTGTTCTTGGTTTATATGCATGAATGCCGAATTGTGTATGTATGAATTTAATCCAAAATTTGTTCTTGCTAGCATGTTTTGTTTGCTAAATTAATCATCTTAGTTTCGAGTTTCCAAGTGGTTGATGCTAGTAGCTTTAACTTGTTAAAATTCATTCGAGTTTTGGTTTTAACTTGTTTAGATCAAGAACTTTGATTTTGTCAATGCATTCAAGTTTTGATTGATAGAATTAAGACATTAAACCATTGATCTTAATGCTTTACTTTGATTCTTGATGCATTCGAGTTTTGGTCAGGTCTTTGAAGTAAAAGAGTTATCTTGCATCCAAGTTTTGGAGATAAACTAGACAAGATTGGTGTCCTTAATCACACACATCACAATTGAATCATCTTTATGTTCTATGATTGAATTTACTAGGTGTTTATTGGTGAACTCTCTTGCAATTGAATCTTGATTTTCTTGAAATTGTTGAAGTGCTCTCTTTAATTTAGCTTTTGATTTTAATTGTTTTCTTGCTTGAATTTCTCATAAAACACCACCCACCCCCACAAATCGTGTGTGTGTGTGAGTTTTCTTTTTGTGATTTGTTCTCTTGTTTTTAGCTTAGTTTTGCATCTAGTTAATTCACTTGCATTCTTGCTTTTAAACACTCTTGCTTGAGTGAAAAAAATAGTGCTTATTTTATAGTTCTATGTGGGATCGATACCTTACTTGCCTATACTACATGTGTAGAATTTTAGGGTTTAATTTGTAGTACTAAACGACATCCTGTCACTCTCCATTTGATGTAAGTGAAGAAGATTCGAGGATGAATCCTTTTGAGGAGGGGAGTGATGGAAACCTAGCTAAGGACATGTAAAGGATGGTGCAATCTGGTTCAACATATTTCAATGATCCATTACCCATTGGTGGAGGTCCAATAACTCAAAATGACACTAAAAGGATAAAGGAAACTCTTAATGGATTGATTGAGGATGGTTGGGCTAAACAAAAAACAATAGAAGCTGATTTGGGCTTGGAGAAATCAATGTTATTTTTGATGATTTTAGGAGATCTCTAACTAATTTGGGCTGCCTAAAAGTTCACTTTCTATATTTGGCTTTAGGAATCAACTTAAAAAAGGTGTTCCTAAATCTTAGGGATTTTCTTATTTATAGGAATAAATCATTGCTAGAAGATAGATTAGGGTTTTCTTTAGGCTATATAAATGTCATCTTTGTACAAGAATTCAAATTGGAATTTGTTTTACATTTTTGTTTAGGTAGTTTTTTTTGGCCGAATACTACACTCTTCTCCCCTTTGAGTCAAAAACACTCCCTTCTTTCAAGTCTTTATACGTTGAAGCACTCTCCCATAAAATGGTTGTTAAGCTTATTAAGACAACTATGGGTGAACCATAAGGATTGCTACTTTCACAAGTTAGCAACTTTTCCAACCTTAATGTGTTGTGACAAAATCGGTCTACTCCATCTTTTCCAACCACGATGAGTTGGAGAAGAAGGAGAAGCCATACTGGATCCACAAGGGAGGCAAAATATCAAGCATACAAGGAGTTATTCTATAGTGTTTCAAGTTAGTATATCATCTTACCCTTCTTAGTGACATACATAGGATCTTGTATGCTAATTAAATCATGAGATTTCTTGTTTGAGTTATGATCTAAAATCAACAACTTATATGTGTATCTAATTATTAAAGACAATTGATTATTTAGGTTGAAATAACAACTAACCTAATGTATATGTGCTCTCCTTCAAGGCACATAGGTGTATTGAACTAGCTAACTACCATTTATCAATGCTTAATTCAACATAATCAAACTTATTAAGCATAGTTAATCTATATTCACTAAAGTCTAGGATATTATCATTCTCTAAAACTAATGTGTTTATTATCCTAGTGAACATATGAAGAGAACCAACAAGATGATTCATAAAAAGATACCAAGACCTTTGCACATTCTGGATGGTCCAATTACAAGATCAAGTGCAAGGAAGATTGAGGAAGGACCAATGGGTTGATTCAATAGATTTCAACCAAACAAGTTATTTTAGGCCAAAAAACAAACATTGAAGATGTAAAAGCTTCCAACATGTCATTCATATGCTTGTTTGAGTTAAATGGATCATAAATGTCTTGAACAATGTGTTGATTTTAAATCAGTACTTAAACAAGAAATCTTATGATTTCATAAGCATACAAGATCTATACATGTCATTAAGAAGGGTAGGATGATATACTAACTTGAAACGTAGCAGAATAACTCCTTGTATGCTTGATGTTTTGCCTCCCTTGCGGAGATCCACTATGGTTTCTCCATCTTCTCCAACTAGTCGTGGTTGGAATGGATGGAGTAGACCGGTCTCATCATAACGCACTAAGGTTGGAAGAGTTGCTAACTTGTGACAGTGGCAATCCTTATGGTTAACCCACAATGCTGTTAATAAGCTTAACGACTATTTTATGGGAGAGTGCTTCAATGCATGGAGACTTGAAAGAAGGGAGTGTTTTTCGCTCAAAGATGGGGAGAAGAGTGTAGTATTCGGCCAAAGAAAAAAAACTCTCTCAAAGGAACTACGAAATTCCCTTTTATAGGCCACCAAAAGGTGCCTTTAAAGAGTCATGACTTTTGCAAGAGTTATGTCTCTTGACAAAACACCATGACTCTTGGCCAAGGGACACATCCTTTGGCAAAGAGTCATGTATCTTCACTTAAATTCATGATGGTACACTCATGACCATTCATTCTTGTACATGAACCCCAGTTTGGCCGAATGGTCACAACTATTAGCCGAAACAACACATCCTTTCATCCAAAGTACACATAACTTGGTGAAAGGGTGTCACGTATGCTCATTTTAAGGCAAGATACATGATGAATCTTAAGGCAAGATATATGATGAATCTTCCCCATTGGCTGAATTCAACCTCTTGACCGAATTCATCCTTTCTTGGCCGAATTCATGTATCCATGTGGAGACAATGAACTTACACTCTAAGTGCATGCATGGGAAGATGCATTATGGTGTGTTACAGCTCATGGTACACCTTAGTGTCCATTGTGCACTCAAGAATGCTAGATTCTTTCATCAAGCATCACCAATTTCGCCCATGAAGTTTTGAGTTTCAACTCCAACTCATGCTCCAATTCTCAAGAACCAAAGATGAGCTGGGGTAATCTCAATTGAGCAACTAAGTTTATCCCTAGTTTTCTAGCTATTAACTAGTTTTAATGAGCTCCCACGAGCTCACCTTAAGCTGGCTTTAGACACTTAAGCTAAGGGAAAGTCATGTCAAGCCACTTGTAGCTTACATGAGCTTCATTAAGCTCCCTTGAGCTAGGGGTTAGCTCCTTACATGAAACCCAAGCACTTTCAAGTATATCTTGGGGCATCAAATGGAATTTGTAGCACTCAAGCTATAAAATTCCAACAAGCTCCCACTCATAGAAAGATATATTGAAAAAACTTGCTCCCACTCAAACATAACATACTCAACAAGTGAACATACAAACCTGAAAACAAATAATAATTGAAGCATAATTTTGAGTTGTGGGTGCGACCTTAGGTATGTAAACAAAATCTCTTTACATTGTGGTCTAATAATTAGAACAACAATGAAAGATTGTCACTCTCCTCACGTTTGAACAAATCAAACTTTCTTGAACAAATCAAGTTATGCCTCTTAAAACATTTAGATGTGTAACTCCTATTATTCTCAATAATAGGAGGACACGTCAAACAACCATGAAATACTCCTTATTCTCACTCTTGAGAATCAAATCATAGGATAGTATGTTCGTGGACATACAAACTTGATGACCTTGATCACCTTATCTTGATGCATTCATAATCCAGACAACCATAAGACTAAAGTTGTCATGTGTTGGTTGAGTCACACTTAAATGTATGAGACACAAGTCATATATCCCTTTTAAGAGATAAAATACATTTAAGACTTTAGTGGTCTCATGCTTGATCTTATGCAAATATGCAAGGGCAGATGGCTCGTGTGAGAAAACCAACCTCAGCCTATGATTGACATGTACATTTTTCGTTGTGGTTTCAAAGTTAAATGCACCAATAGTTGATAAACAACTTTTCATTTATCAAATGTCTTACATGTGTGACACAAGAAGGAGAAAATTACACTAACATTTCATAATCTACGAAGACCTATTGCCTTTACATATTTAGTGAAATGAAATGGTGGCAATGACTTAGTCATTTGGTCAGCCACCATTAAGTCCGTAGATATGTACTCTAACTTAATTTCTCCCTCCTCTATTGCATCTCTAACAAAATGATAGTTCATACTAATGTGCTTAGTCTTTTCATGATACTTGGGGTCCTTAGTGTAAGCCAAAGCTACTATACTATCACAATAGACAGTTATGGGCCTAATCAACACCCCTAATCAGCATTAGTGTAGCCATGCAAACCAAGATTCTTTCCTTAATAGCATAGCCAACAGTTCTTTATACCCTTGAGATACCTAAGGACCCTTTTCACACACTTCCAATGTTCGATTCCAGGGTTAGAAGATTATCTTGCCAGTAGAACTACAGCTTGGCTAATGTCAAGCCATGTACACAACATGACATACATTAGACTTCCAATGGCACTTAGGTATGGGACCTTTTTTCATTTCCTCCTTTTCTTGAGTACTACGAGGACAGAAATCTTGCCCAAGCTTGCAACCATATACAAGCGGTGTACTCATTGGTTTTGAGTTTGTCAAGTTAAACCTTGCAAGAATCTTATCAATATAAGGTTCTTGAGACAAAGCCAACCTCTTAGCTTTCCTAACTCTTATGATCTTAACACCAAGGATATAGGCAGCTTCTCCCATATCCGTCATGTCAAAGGTGGAAGACAACCATCATTTATGGTTTTCAACAAACTCAACCATAAGTGTACATATAAACATAATGATCTTCATGCATCATCACAAAACCAAAGTTTGTGATTAATCATGAAACTTCACGTACCACTATCCAAATAAGCCACAATAGTAAGTAATAATCTGATGGAATTGAATTTTATAATAGGAGAGAAGGTATCCTTAAAGTCTATACCCTCCTTCTGTGTGAATCCTTTGGCCACCAATCGGGCCTTGTACTTTTCAATAGTATCATCAGAATTCAATTTTATCTTAAGAACTCACTTGTTCCCAATAGCCCTTTGGCCAGGAGGTAATTCAGCTAAGTCCCAAATTTCATTAAGATGCATCGAATTCATCTCATCTTGCATGACCATTAGCCACTTGTCTTTGTGAAACCTGCAAGAGCTTCTTGCACATTACTTAGTTCATCAATCTCAGATGACACCAAGTTTCCCTCACTTCCATCCAAAATTCACCATTCTTTTAGTGGTCTAAATTGCCTATTTGAACATCTCAAATTAGGCATAGGAGGAGGCTCATCATGATCTTGCCCTATAGCCTAATCATATGGTTCTTGAACTCCATCAACGCCATCTTGAACTTGTTCATCAAGAACTTCTTGTTGTTGTTCATTAACAAGTGGGGATGAAGGAGGCAATTGAACAATCTCTTGTTGAGGAACTTCCATGACGAAAGGTGTAGTCAATGGTGCTTCCAAAGCACTAGACTAACCTTGCACAAAGGTCTTAACCAACGCATCTAAATCACAACATTTAGCAACTTTAGGGAACTCATCCTCAATAAAGTTGGCATTTCTTGATTCAAAGACATTTCCAATCTTGTGACTTACGGCCAAGAACACATACCCCTTAGAATGCTCAGAATAACCAAGGAAGGCATACTTCCTCCCTCTAGGGCCTAATTTCCTAAGAGGGTGATTTGTAGCATGTACATAAGCTACAGATCCCCAAGGATGAAGACAGCTTAAGTTAGGGGTTTTCTTCGACCATAACTCATATGGCGTAGAATCACTAAGCAATGCATCACTCCAATAGGCAATATGTAAGTTGGCCTTAGCCATCATGGATTGCACCATATCCATAAGACTCCTTTTCTTCCTTTCGACCATTTTGTTGTGGAGTCCGAGGAAGTGTGAGTTGCCTTACAATGCCCTTTTGGTCACAAATTGCCTTAAAATCATTTGACATGTACTCGCCACCACGATCAGTCCTCAATGACTTGATCTTCTTACCAAATTGATTCTCCATTAAATGCAAGTGTGTTTCAAAGCACCACAATACTTCACACTTGTGCTTTAGTAAGAACACATGGGTAAATTGAGTACAATCGTCAATCAATGTGATAAAATATCTAAACCAAGTCTAGATACAATTCTCATTGGTCCACAAAGATCGAAGTGAACTAATTGCAAAGCTTCTTGACTTCTTATTTCCTTGCCAAAAGGCTTTCTTATGGCCCTGCCAATAAAACATGATTGGCAACTTGGTATAGAGACCTTGGACAGTGATCCAAGTAAGCCACGTGTGGCCAACTTAGTCATCTTTTCTTGACCAATATGTCCCAAACTCTCATGCCAAGTCATCTTAGTAGTAACCTCAGTTACATAGCAACTAGAAGTAGCAACACCCTCATTAAATTCAAACAACCCGTTGTTTACTAAACAAGAACACATGACTGCATTATCTTTAATAATATCCACAAATTTATTAAAGAAATTCAAGCAATTTCTGAACTTTAACAAGGAACATATAGAAACCAAGTTTCTACAAATCTTAGGTACATATAGAACATCAATTAACAACAAATGTCCATTGTTTAGAGGAACTCTACAAGTTCTTATCACTTTTACTTCAAGGCTTGCATTGTTCCCCATATAAATGTGTTTTGCTCCCTTTGGCAACTTCCTAAAGGCCACAAACCAAGAATTTTCTTTAGCTATGTGGTCCGTTGCTCCCGAATCTATAATCAACAAAGAATCAGATTCAGTTAAGTACGTACATGACACAACATGCACAAATGAAGTAGAAAAGGGATCACATACCTTAGGAGGTGTTTTACACTCATTTGTAAAGTGTCCCTTATTGCCACAATTGAAGAACTTCAACTTGGCTTTGTTGTGCTTTTTCTTGAACTTTTTCAATGTGCCATTGTTCCCATTGTCCTAACCATCCTTCCTTTTCTTCTTCCCTTTGAACTTGTTCTTGTGAGGAAAGGAAGTTCCAACAACATGTCTTTGAACGGTTCATGATGGCCATCTCGTCTGCCTCTAGTAGAAGGTGCCTTTCAATGTCATCAAATGACTTGATTTGAGAGTTGTGGTGTAAATTGACCTTCATCAATTACCACTCCTCGTCAAGCAAGGAACGGATTATTGCTTGAACTTATTGCTCATCAGTGAACACATGACCAATAGATTTGAGTCGATGAATCATGTGTGACATCTCATGTAAGTGGGCACTCATGGTATGGTCAACCCTCTTACTATAATTCTCAAACTTGAGAATCATAGATCTTTGTTTCTCCAAAGAAACATTTCCATACTTAGTCTTGGCTGAATCCCATATAGCTTTAGCAGAATCAAGCATAGAGAAATCCACCATGAGTTCATCAACCATGGTACTCAAGAGAGTAACACGGGCCACATAATCTTTCTTTTTAGATGCCTCATAGGCATTAATGTTTCCACCCACTGCTGGCGGCTCGATCGTATGGAAGAGCACATCAAATGTAGCTTGCTCAGTTAAGATAAATCGAACCTTTTGTTGCCAAATGGGGTAATTATCTCCATCAATTTTGAGGTCTTTATTTAATTCAACAACAATATTCTTACATGCCATCTACATTGATGCAATTATCACATGTAGTTCCATTTCTACCACAACAAGACTTAATCAAGCAACATGCATGATAAACAACTATTTCATGCTAAAATATAGCAAAAGAAATGCATATAACATTCAATTAGAAATATTTCAACATGCCTTCATTGTTCACAAAACATACTCTTAATAAAGCCTTCAATTTAGCATGGCAACTATCACACATAGAACATATAGCAACAAATACGTTCACGTGCCATTATCATGGGTGTGGTGCCATATATGTGAACCTCGTTAATAGTTGTAAGGAACCCACAATCAAAAGAAGAAAATTGGAACCCCAAGAAAGTTAAATCAATTTGAAACAAAAAGGATAGGATCTTGACCCAATGCTAATATGGAAGCATGAACCACAGGTATAAAGATTTTGACACCACACCCAACAATCCATAGAATCGGATGATAATTCGATGAATGCATAAGGATTTTTCCTTGATAAGTTCCAATTTGATACGGCAATAACCTAGAATCAATGCCTAGATCACCTCCGTTTCAATAATTCCTCCCAAACCTAAATTCAATCAATCTAACAATACCCTTCACCCCTAAAACAGCAAGGAATTGGTAACAAAGAGTACAAAGATTGCAAGAATTGAATTAACGCCACAAATTAGAACTTACTTGATAAGTTGAATCAATCTTTAAGGTAAAACAAGCAAGAATCTGAATTCTCTCTTGAAGAAGACTTTCCAATGTTTATTCACGTCTAATCTGAAGTTCACGCATAAAGTAAGGGTTTAAATACCCTTGTGTGATACAAACCCTAAAGAAAACCCAAAATATCAAAAAGGCCTTCTTGAAACAAATCTACCCGAGAACAAATCCCACATGGATTTGGGCTTCATAAACTAATTAAAATTGATTAGTCCTAGTCCAAATAGGATAAGGAAACCATAAAAATAGAAGACTAACTTAAGAAAGGTGAATTGGGCTTTTAAACTAGGCCCACAAGCTTGGTTCCTTAAAATAAAACATGCACATGACTTTTTTAATAAAGCACATGCACACTT
>JAOQML010054747.1:0-10186 GCA_027568935.1 Erythroxylum urbanii
GTTTCGCGATCGTTCCGAAGAACGATCGCGACTCGCGTGCGAACGACGCCGTTTCGCGATCTTTCCGAAGAACGATCGCGACTCGTGTGCGGTGGAGGCTGGGCTCCACACTGTAGCGATCCGGCCCGAGAGGCTGGATGCTACAATAGGGTTGCGTGAACAGGAAGGGACTGGGACCAAAAACACAAAACATTATTTGTCCCATCGAAGCTACAGTGAAAAGGGAAGAAAGCAACAGTAGAGAAGCTACAGTTAAAAGTGGAGGAGGCAGAGAAGAAATGAAGAACTACGTGAATAATGTGGTGGGACAAATGTTTATTTGTCCCATCATAAACAGTGAAGAAAAGTTTGTACAGTGAAATAGAATTTAGGAGTTTTCGGTTAGGGATAGAAATAGGGGCTAAGCTCCATCTTTTTAGGAGACCCATGGAGGAGTAACATCTCGATGCCAGTTTGGAGGTGACATCGACGCTGACGACTCGAGTTAAGCTTTTTTCCTTTATTTTGTTGTTTCTTTCTCTCATTATAAATTGATTGTGTTATCCTATATTAATTGATTTGGGTTTTGTGTATGGATAATCGTATTTTTGTTATTGTTCAGTTATTTGTGTATGAACCCATAGGGTATTATGAAAGGATGATTTTAATGTGTTCATTGAATGGTTTGATTACGTACCCATTGCTAGAATTTTGATATAATCTATAATTGTTATATTGAAATTCATGTGTAGCGACTAATGATTCGTAATCATCAGGGATGACATGACTTAGGTTAAATGATGTATCGTATGTGCTTGTTGCCTTGATTAATCAGTTTTCCTAATTCCTAATGCTACTTCCTAATTAAATCTAGAGATCGTATCTTAGGTTATTTGGTGGTTAGGTTTAATCAACGATCATATCTTGATTAAACAAAACCTAAGGAAAAACTCGGGTTAATTATTAACTCACGATTAATAGTTGCTAGGAGAGGTTTGAGAACAACAAATCGTTAAATTATGCTTAATTAGGGTGTAGGCCAAGATTGAACTAAAGAACTAGATCCTTACCGAATTCCTCAATTTTACCATTTTTTGTACATTTTCTTTGATTTGTTTTTATTAGTTAGTTTCATTTTATTTTCTTATTCCAAAAATCCAAACCCCCCCATTTTTCCTAAACACCGATTAATTTTATTTCATAGGCTAACCAAACACTCCCTGTGGGATCGACCTAGACTCACCACTGCTACATTAGTAGTTTAGTTATTTTATTTTGACTAGCGTTACAATGCGCCGGTCAATTTTGGCGTTGTTACCGGGGAGTACGGTGTTTAGTTTTTATTTGTGATTTTAATTGGTGTTTTGTATATATTTGTTCATAATTAGTTTCTTTTCAGTTATTTCGTTATCCTTTCTTTATTGTGTTTCGTGTTTTTTTTTATAAAAATTAAAAAAATCATTATGAATGGAAGTAATTTCTTTTATAATTCTTATTCTCAATCTTATAAAGATATTTGGACTGATCAACCTAACTTTTGTTATGAATTAGATAATCATCAAAATTACTTCCATGATAATGTGCAGGGCGCACAACAATTCTCATATAGACCAAAAGCTTCATATCATGACTTCGGTCTATCTCTGGAAGAGTTGATTGATATAATGAATGCTAATACTTTGCAATTGCAGCATAATACTCTATACTTCCAGCATAATGGAGGGAAATTTCTAAAAACTACATGGTCTAATGCCCAAGATTCAGAGAGCCAACATAACTCAGGTACGTCTCTAGAAGAAATGCTTAATATTATGGTTGCTAACAATCTTCGAATTCGCAAGATATGTAGCAGTTCCAATAGAATATGCAACAACTATTTCAGCAAACTGTACAACAAATTCGAGAGGATGTTATGCAATTCTAGCAAGATGCATTGCCTCGATAGGGAGATATCAATCATCTAGAGACACAAATCAAAGAGGAGCAGTCGTATCAACCTGAGGCGTACCTAATGGATGTTTGTACAGAAACTTTACAAAGTGATGAAGAGCTTGAGAATTTTAAGGTCAACCCTCAACGAATTTTTTGTGTAGAAGAAACAGAGGGGGAGCTCAAAGCAAAAAAAATTTAGCTCAGAGGTAAGTATTGAGTCCGTAATTATATTTGACATTAACCCTTCACCTTTACCAAACAGGTTGGAAGAATTAAATGAAAAAGAAAAAGGCGAAGAGTCATTCGAATTATTTCAAAAGAGTGAGGACTCAGTAGAGATCAAGAATCTGAAGAAAGAGGAAGAGTCGCAAGAAGTGTAGTTTTTAGGAGAGCTGTAGGCTAGCGAGCTGAAGACCGAAGTTGGTAAGTAGGATGTCGAGTCTCCATACCCATTGGTGATACTTTTTCGAAGACCATCCTAGTGTGAGGAGGCGATTCCCGAAAAGACGAGTGAAGATTAGAGTATGATGGCGAAACGACGAAGTTCCAATCCTTAGAAGCCTTGAGGCATCATGTTAATGAGGAGCTTACTTCGAGGGAAGGTGCTCTAGGCTCCTTACGGAGTTTGAGCATGCTTCCTGTTGGGCTTAACCATCCATTTGATAATGGAGATGTGCATATGCTAAGGGTCAAGCTTATGACCTAAAATAAGCGCTTGATGGGAGGCACCCCATCCGTATCCGTATCCTTTTGTTTTTGTTTTTGTTTATGTTTTTCTCTTTTTACATATTTGTTGGTTGGTTCGCTTTGAGTGTTTATTTGCTTTTTGTGTGTTTTGGTTGTAGGTGAAAGATGGGTTCCTATTCTTCGAGAGGGAAGTTGCTATTTCCTTGCTTTCAGGATTCACATGGCCTCTCGAGGGGAGTATTCTTGTTTCCATTCCCTTTGTGTTTTTATTGATTTTGAGACATTAGGGACAACGTCCCATTTAAGTGTATGGGTGGGCCAATTTTAAAATTTTTTGCACTTAAATTATGATGAATGATGAATACTGAATCGTGAAATTCTGTCATGGTAACTAGATTGAGAATTGAGTTGTATGCTTAAATTTAGATTAGGCAGCTTGATAGGAAGGTGAATCATATGGATTAATTAAAGTAGTTGGTTGCATAAAATCAGTCAATAATTTGATACTTAAGTGATTAGTAAATGTATGAAATTTTGATGGATTTTCATATAAGCACATGTGAAGTTTTGAGCCTATATGATTGCATTTCATAGTCATTCTGTTTCTTTGTTGTGTGTGAGGCTCCCCTAGGAAGATTACCTTCAGAACTTTTGTTGAACCGGTTTGAAACTACTAGTTGTATGGTTTATGGAAATAATTAAGGCCTTCTTTGTTTTGAACCCTTAGCTTAAATAACTTACCAAGTCATTTTTCCCTTGCAAACCCCTTTAAGCCTTGAACCTTGTTTGTTTCTATATTAATCACCTTACATTGAAACCCAAAAAACCCCACTGGCTTTACCCTATCACAAGTTTAACGAAGTACTAAGTAAACATTTAATGTCTCTAATTTAGGGACTTTTGTTTTGTATTATATTCTGAGATATTTTTAGAGGTACTTCTACTCATGTTTTATTGATATATGCTACTATTGTTTCCTATTGCTTTGAGTTTTATTCCCAAAAAAAAGAAAACTAAAGAAGAAAAGATAAGGAATAAAACATAATATCATTAATTAGTGATGAGTAGTTGTAGTCCATTGTATTCATATGTTTATCTCAGAATTTGTAGTTGATTGTCCCTTTTACTTAGTACTTTGTGAATGATTATGAGCAATCCTTTGACCTTTTTACCTTACCTTAACCCAAACCCCATTATAACCTGAGTAAAAGCCCTTTTGATCTATGATAGCATGTATTCTATGTAGAGAAAAATAGGTATATTTGCAAGCCTATGGTAGTGTAGTCTCTTAGAGGGAGTCTTGAGTGAAAGACCAACCCATCATATACTTGAGTGATATGAGTGCACACCGTGAGAAAATTCATCTTAATTTTATGCTTATCTTTAATTAATGGTGTCTTCATTTGACTTTGATTATGTGCATTGATGAAAAAATTATGATATATGTAGTAGCTTGATGCTTGAGTTGTTGATGTCTGAAGGATTGCATATACTTGATTTTCTTTGAAAACGAATTTATAGAATATTTTGGTTGTGTTTAAATTGCTTAAGGACAAGCAATAGTTCAAGTGTGGGGTATTTGATAGGATTGAATTATCTTATATTTTCTTATGTATTTCCATATGATTTCAATCCTATTTTCAAGGTAAAATGCTTAATTTGTGTTCAATTAGTGTTGACTTCTAGGTTGGATATCTTGATATAAATTTGAGATCAAAAAGAAAAGATTATAATGCAAATTGGAGCACAAATGCAAAGACCAGTTAATGAAGATGGACAACAGGAAAAGGAAAAGCAAAACGACAGTTTAAGAGGAAGAAAATGCAGCGGAGGAGGTTGGATTAAAAAGCTAGTGTTGCATGCATTTAACGCATGGTGTTTAACGCTAGCGTTAAACGCATGCCTTAAATGCTAGCATTTAAGGGAGAAACATATAAGAGGAAAGCGAGGTTTTGCGTGAACAAGAAGGGGTTGGGACCAAAAACACAAAACATTATTTGTCCCATTGAATCTATAGTGAAGAGTGGAGGTTGTAGAGAAGAAAAAAAGAGCCGCGTGAATAATGAGGTAGGACAAATGTTTATTTCTCCCATTATAAACAGTGAAGACAAGTTTGCGCAGTGAAGTAGAATTTAGGAGTTTTCAGTTAGGGATAGAAATAGGGGCTAATCTCTATCTTTTTGAGAGACCCATAGAAGAGTAACATCTCGACGCTGGTTCGGAGGCGACATCGACACCGACAACCCGAGTTAAGCATTTTTTCTTTGTTTTGTTATTTCTTTCTCTCACTATAAATTGATTGTGTTATCCTATATTAATTGATTTAGGTTTGTGTATGGATAATCATATTTTTGTTATTGTTAGGTTATTTGTATATGAACCCATAGGGTATTATGAAAGGATGATTTTAATGTGTTCATTAAATCGTTTGATTGTATACCCATTGCTAGAATTTCCATATAATTCGTAATTGTTACGTTGAAATTCATATGTAGCGACTAATGATTCATAATCATCAGGGATGACATGACTTAGGTTAAATGATGCATCATATGTGCCTGTTGTCTTGATTAATCGATTTTCCTAATTCCTAATGCTACTGCCTAATTAAATCTAGAGATCGTATCTTAGGTTATTTAGTGGTTATATTTAATCAACGATCGTACCTTGATTAAACAAAACCTAAGGGAAAACTTGGGTTAATTATTAACTCACGATTAATAGTTGCTATGAGAGGTTTGAGAATAGCAAGTCGTTGAATTATGCTTAATTAGGGTGTAGGCCGAGATTGAACCAAAGAACCAGATCCCTACTGAATTCCCAATTTTATCATTTTTTGTATATTTTCTTTATTTTGTTTTTGTTAGTTAATTTCATTTTATTTTCTTATTCCAAAAATCTAAACCCCCCTTTTTCCTAAACACTGATTAATTTCATTTCATAGGCTAACCAAACGCTCCTTATGGGATCAACCTAGACTCACCACTGCTACAGTAATAGTTTAGTTATTTTATTATGAATAGCGTTATGATGCGTCGGTCACTTGATTTGTCAAGGTGAAAGAAAATAACCTTAACTTTACGGCATCATTAGACATTTCGTTGAACCTAAAAATGTCGCAAATCTCCAAAAAATTGGCGATGTGGGCATTCGGTTCCTCGTTGGATAGCCCATGGAATTGTACGCTGTTCTGCAATATATTGAGGAGTGCCAACTTTATCTCAAAATTGTTGGCTTGAACCACCAGCCTTGTAACTTCTTGATGGCTGAATCCTGGCCTTATACATCCATCAGTGTCCTCTCAGATCCTCCTTGCTCTTCTTCTTTAGCCATATCTCTCTTTATAAAATTTGAACGCTTCGCTCTTTTAACTCTCTTTCGTGTCTCTTAATATCGGGAAACTCGTCTTCACTAACTTCTGTCATTTTTTGCGTACTCCTTGTGTTTATGCACCTGCAAATACATAAGGAAAAGTATCAAAAACTTATAAATCAAAGTAATCTAAATTAAAAAAGATGCTAAACAATCAATCCCCGATAACGGTGTAAAAAACTTGTTGAGTGAATTTTGCAAAACAATTTAATCATTTTATGCTAAAAAATCGCAAGTATACGAGTTGTGACTTGTAGTTAGAAAGCGAATATCGATCCTACAGAGATTGATTCCCAGACACTACTTAATTCAGATCAAACTTTGTTTAAGAAACGAAATTGTTTAATGGAAATAATATGAAAAATTAAATTAAAATTGAAAGACTAACAATGAACAATAGACAATACCAAAATGTAGAAAATTGGAATTTAAGGTTTTAATGACTAGAGATCACTTTCTCCCTATCTTGTCTCCCTCCTATTTTATTAATCGAATTATGTCTCACCTAAGATGTTCAATTGCATTAACTACCCTTTCTCAAGGTATAATTAACTGTCCCAATTCAAATTAAATGAAGTTGATTCGACAATCTCTTAATGTACCCAATCACTCCACCAATTTGACTAGTTATTAAGTTATCCTATGGGTGGTCAATTAAATTAGCCGAGATCTCTCTTCTAACTAATCAATTAATGTGATGAATATAAGTCTATAGGTTGCCAACTCTCTTTCCTACACAAATAACCCAACTCAATCTCTCAATTTATTGTAAGGTATATGAATATAATCAACAATTATCAAAGACAACTTTCATTCAATTCAATAAAATAGGAGTTTAAGAAAATAGTTCAAAAGTAATCCTTAAAAACAATTAATCCACTCATGGTCTCTATAATATCACCAACACTCAAATATTCCATCTTACAAAGATTAGAAGAGATAAAAACAATAGAAAATTGAATAAAGAAAACTCCTTCACTTCTTTGCCAAAATCTAGAATTTTTGGTGTTGATGTGTTATTTTCCCAATTGTTGTTGATAATCCTTGAATCTCCACCTTCCTCAAGACTCAAAACTTAGATTTTTCACTCAAAGAGGCTTTTCTCTACAGAGGTGTCACGTCCTCTTCATCCATGAAGGTTTAATATTTTATGTAGTCCAGAAACTTTAAAGTTTAATTAAACTCTGCATAGTATCTCGGATAAAATATCCCACGATCGTGAGAATTGGCATAATTCCCACGATCGTAGGATCTTACAGCAGAATCCTTATTCATTTCTTCTCCTTTTTGGTCTCGTGCTCAACCTCCAAGTTGCTCAATCTTCATTCCTACATAAAAAATGATCAATTCTTACCCTAAATTAACATCAAACATAAAAGAACAACAATGAAGATCAAACTAAACGAAAACATACAAAATGAATCATAAAATACAACAATATTCAACTATTATGCAAGAAACACGTTCCAAATACTTAGAAAAACATAAACTAATGCACTACTATCAGTGACTCATCAAGCATACCATCTAATATATGAATGGGATGTCTATACTTTATAGTGATTTTGTTAACAACTCTACAATCAATACACACAAGCCACATTCCATCCTTCTTTGGGACTAGGATCATATAATTGAACATGGACTCAAGCTCTCCCTTATGAGCCCTTTCTGCACCAAATCATTAACTTGCCACTGAATCTCCTTAGATTCCTTATGATTAGTTCTATAGGTTAGCCTATTGGGAATTAACAATATTAGGACAAAATCAGTCTAATGTTCAATCCCTCTTATGGGTGGTACCCTATATGGTAACTCTTCAGGAAATAAATCGTCAAAATTTTGCAACAATGACATAACAACACTAGGCAAAGAAGGGTTAAGATTGTTAGTCCGTAACTAAGCATCCTTGTATAAAAGTACAATCCAAAGTTGCACTCTTAAACTAATCCTTATAAGCCTATAAGGGCTTTAGAGGTGTACGTATAATGATATGATTATTTATTACAAGTGTATATTGATTTTTATACCCATCATGTGTAACTTTTTTATCAAACTACCAAGGACGCCTAAAATGTTTATGACTAGCATATATAGGTGCTAAAATGCTCAAGACCTCATCCTTATAGATACCTATAGGAAAAAACAATAAGACTTATTTTGTCTCTTTAATTTTACTAAACACATTGAACTAATGCAACCTTTAAGGTTTAAGGTATAGGTAGGCAAATTTAACTGCTTAACTAATAAGGTACTAGCAACATTAATGTAACTACCACAATTAATAATCATACTATATACCTTATTATTCACATGACACAGTGTGAAAAATATGCTCATGTTGCTCCTCATCTCCGTCCTCCTTAGACTGAATGTTTAACACTTGCCTAGCAACTAACAAATCTCCACAAATAGATTCTTCCACCTTAACTTCACTACAATCCTCCAATGATAGTAACAGAGAAATCTTATCCTTTGAACTCATACCCTTTACATCACCATTATCTAAAATCATCATAACACTCTTATTTGTACATTAAGTAGCCATATGCCCAAAACCCTAACACTTGTAGCATTTGATATCATGTGACTTAGCTGTTGGTTTTGATGATTCGGTTTTACCCTTTGGTTTAGTAGTAGATAAATCCTTGCATTTTGCCTCCTCCTTCAACTTTGAACCTATCTTTTTATTTGACTTTCAACCTGAACTCAAAGTCCCAATATATCTACCCTTAGATTTTAGGTACTTCTTTATATTGACAGCGTTATGTAACAATTCCTCCATCTTTATATAATATTGCAAATCCATAATATTGACTAACTCCCTATTCATCCCAGCAATGAATCCCACTATTGTAGCCTCTTGATCCTCCTCTACTCTAATATGAATTAGGGCTACCTCCATCTCCTTATAATAATCCTTTGCACTTGTGAAACCTTGGTGCAAAGTTAACAACCTCCTATGCAAAGTTTACAACCTTCTATGCAAAGTTTACAACCTCCTATAATAGTGTAGGGATGAATGTCTTCCTCATGGTCAACTTCATCTACTCCCATAACTGAACAGGTCACTGTCCATTCCTTCGACTCACTAAAAAATCAATCCCAATAAATATTAGCATAATTTGTAAACTCTAATTATCGAATATTTTTTGGAATACAAATTATGCTTTTTTCATAACAAGATGAATTCTTTTTTTAAGTTGACACTTTTTTTAATGTATTGTGTTATTAATAAGAATAAACTTATAAACTGAATTGGCAATAAAATCAACAGAGCATGTATATGGTTTATGAAAAAAATTGTTGGATAGTAGAAGAAGAATAAAACTAAAAGAAATATGTAAAACTTGACAAAAATATAAAAATAATGGATAAATAGTATTTGAATTTTAAGATAACCTAGGCTCTAATACCAACTGATATAAACCCTAAGCAAACAATGCTTAAGAGCCAAAAAAAATCATAGGATAGAAACCCCAAGAATTGTCTTGATAATTTAGCTTTAAATCTAACCTTATACAAACTTGTCGTACAGAACTAAAGTTATAATGAATAAAAGCCCAACCATAACTGAACAATTCTAATTAGAACTAAAACCATAGGTTGATCGCCACGAGTTTCCACGATTAGATCAAATTGAGTTACTAGGTAAATAACTAAGAACAAGGCTCCTTACAATTGAAGAAACACATAATTTTTTATTAATCTAAATCTGAATAACAAAATAGAGTACACTCCTTTATATAGTCTTAATAAAACCTAATGATAGAATAGGAATCTTAATAATAAAGGAAGCACATTATTCTTGTCTATTTTAACAACTAATGACTCTAATCAAAAATAGGAAAGATAATCAATTAGCTATTAATGGGAACCATGTTATAATCTGGTTGGCTTATTTGCTTTACTAAAATAGTAAATCCTAAAATAGTAAGGAAAGTAAATATTTTACTCCTAATATAACTAAAGGATTATTTAGTTCCACTTTTGTTGCGATTATTAGGTTTTTTTATTTTTTATTTTTGTTTTTTAATTAAAAAGTGAAAACCTATTTGGCTGAGATTTTTAATATAATTGTTTTTAAAAATTACTTGTTTGAGATTTGTAATAAAAACTAAAAATAGAAACACATTTGGTTTAATCATCTTGTTTCTATTTTTTAATTATACTATTATGTTAATTATTTTTTAATATAATATATTATGATTTAAAA
>JAOQML010054765.1:0-10185 GCA_027568935.1 Erythroxylum urbanii
TTCCACAACCATCATACTCAACCTGTAAAATAACATCATCATACACAATAGCAAATCCTCAAATTCTCATTCTCATTCTTATTACTAAGCAAAGTAAATATTTGAACAAGCTTTATTACATATCAACATACACATTACTAACTTAAAACAAAATGCCAAGGATGCTCATATTTGATATGCCTATAAAGCTATCCAAAAAAATTTCACTAATTTAGTACAAAAGTCTCTAACCATCTTGAAGTTTTCGATGCCTTGCAAAGATTGCTAACCTTCTCATTTTACACCTGAGAAGTAGAAAAAGGATGGGTTGAGCTACACGACTCAGTGGCTAATGCATTTATAGCCATCGGCAATCGACCACAATTCAAGCACATGCACATGTATAGCTAGCAATTTAGGCATTTATCAATTTAACTCAAAACTCATAACACAATACATAGATTTTAGCCATTAAACACAACACTCAAATGCATCATACTTGACAATTCAAAGATGCGATGCACAAATAAATGGCTCGAGAGTTTTGTGGAACGAAACAGAGAAACTAAAGTTTACACCGTGAATAAAACGAGTTCCATTTCTCAGGATCTCGTGGCCTCAAGCAGGCAGCCGAGAGAAGGCTATAGGTTAATATACACGTGACTAACGAAACGGGTTCCTTTCTTGCCCAATCACAAACAAATTTTATGCTCAATATAGTCAATTACAAATCCATAATCTCATACTTCTTTTTCTTTCTCTTCTTTTCTTTTATACAAATATCATAACCTTTTTCAAGGCATAACATAATCATAATTCATCATGTATTTTCCAATGATTTCAATTTCAGGCAAATCAAATGCAAGCAAATCAACATACACACACATAGGCAAGAATTTGCCTAATTACAAAATAACTATGAATACATTACCCGCCTAAATCCTTTGCAAAAATCCAACTCAAGGTTATCTTTCCTCTTGCTCTTAGGTATGATTCTCTTGGTTTCCTAAAACAACCAAGGTTTTATTCAAAACAATATTCTAATAAAATTTATAAGCTTTAATAATCATAAAAAATAATGCAATAAACACAAATTAAGCTTAAACCTAATCTACTCGTAGTCCATCTAGGTTAGAATGCCCAAGACTTAATTTAGAAACCCTAGGAATCAAATGGGTTCCTTCTTCCTCTTCTTCCAACATAACACCCACTCTCTCTCTAATCCTTTCATTCTCAACACAACCCATTTCTTTAATAAAGCAAGAAGAAAAGATGATTAAATTACCTTAACAAGCTTGATTTCTCTACTTCTCACGTTTTCTTCTTCTTCTCTAACTTCTCTCTTTTCTCTTCTTTTCTACGACTGGCTCTTCTTTTCTCTTCTACGACTCTCTCTTCTCTTCTTCTAAATTTTTTACCCCTTCTTTTGTCTTTAACTACTAACTCCTTAAGCTAACTCAATTGTAACATTCCCATATTAATTCTAACTTAATTCTAATCTTTCCATCTAATTATAACCTCTATTCATGCTTACTAAATTTAATGACCCAGTTCTAAGATAAATAATTAAACAAATAAATTGTAATTAAATAATTAAACAAATAAATCGATAATAAATTTAAAAAAATTTTGGGGTCCAACAATTCTCCCCCTTAAAAGAATTTCATCCTTGAAATTCTTACCTGAGTCCACAGAGAGATGTGGATACTTCTCCTTCATTACTTCCAAAGGCTCCCTTATTGCCTCTTTCGTTGAATGGTTCTTCCATAAGACTTTAAACAACTTCACAACCTTGTTTCTCAAAATCTTTTCCTTCGAATCTAAGATCTCCACTGGTTGCTCCTCATACGTCAAATCCTCCCTTAATTGGATGTCTAATAGTTGAACTATGTGTGAAGGATTTGATCTGTACTTCCTTAACATCGATACATGGAAGACATTGTGAATCTTAGACAATTCCGGTGGCAAAGCTAACTTATAGGCTAAAGGCCTAATCTTCTCAATGATCTCATAAGTGCCTATGTATCTCGAACTAAGCTTGCCCTTCTTACCAAACCTCAAAATCCCTTTCCATAGAGAAGCTCTAAGAAACACTTTGTCTCTAACTTCAAATTCCATCTCCCTTCTATATGCATCCGTATAACTTTTCATCCTATCTTGAACTGCTTTAAGTCTCTTTTTCACCAATTTAATCTTATCAACTGTGACTTGCACCAATTCAGGCCTTAAAAGCCTTATTTCACCTTCTTCATCCCAATAAATAGGAGTTTTACACCTCTTACCGTATAAAGCTTCGTAAGGTGCCATTTGGATTCCTGAGTGATAGGAATTATTATATGTTAATTAAATTAATGACAAATGATCATCCCATGAGCCTTTGAGATCCATAACACAAGCTCTCAACATTGCCTCCAAAGTCAGGATTGTTCTCTCTGATTGTCCATCAGTCTGTGGATGGAAAGCTGTTATAAAGTACAACTTAGTTTCCAAAGCCTCCTGTAAGCTTTCCCAAAATCTGGAGGTAACCTGGGATCTCTATCCGAGACTATAGAACTCGGAATCCCGTGAAGCCTGATTATCTCATCTATATATTTCTTAGCCAAAGCATTTAAGGAATCCGTCTGTTTAATTGGCAAGAAATATGCTGACTTAGTTAGCCTATCAACAATCACCCATATTGCAACATGCTTCCTACTAATTCTTGGCAATCCCATTAAGAAATCCATCGTAATCTTCTCCTATTTCCATTCAGGAATCGACAAAGGTTTAAGCTTACCGATAGGTGTTTGATGTTCTGCTTTAATTTGCTGACACACTAAGCATCTTTTAACATACTCTGCTACATCTTTCTTCATTCCTTTCCACCAAAAGTGTTCTTTTAAATCTCTATACATTCTCGTACTTCCTAGGTACATTACATAAGGTGCATTGTGTGCCTCATAAAGAATCTCGTCTTTCAACTCTTGCATATCATGAATATATAGTATGTTACCTACCACGATCAATTCATCTTCCCTTACCTCTATTTCAAAAGTTTTACCATTTTTAATCTCTTCTCTAAGCTTGCTCAAATGCTCATCATGCTTCTGTAGTTTCTTAATTTTCTCATTCAACACTGGCCTTACTCTAAAATTAGCCAATACACAACAAGATTCAGCTTGTCTCAATGTCACCCTGAGTTTGGCTAATTCCTTTAACAAAGGAAGATACACTGTCTCCACATGTGTCATAGTTGATTTTCTACTCAGTGCATCCGCTACGACATTAGCTTTCCCTGGATGATATTCTATCATTAAGTCGTAATCCTTTAGCAGCTTTAACCATCTTTTCTTTCTCAAATTTAATTCTTTCTGCTCATCAGATACTTAAGGCTCTTGTGGTCTGTAAACACCCAGGTGGTGACTCTATATAAATAGTTTCTCCATATTTTTAACGCAAAGATTATAGCATCTAACTCTAAGTCATGCGTAGGATAATTCATCTCATAAGGTTTCAATTGCCTAGAAGCATAGGCAATCACTTTATCTCCTTGCATCAACACACACTCTAATCCCTTTCTCGAGGCATCACTATATACTATATATCCATCACTACTAGAAGGCAAAGTCAAAATTGGTGCAATTGTGAGCCTGTTCTTCAATTCCTCAAAACTATTCTGGCACTCCTCTGTCTACACAAACTTCTGATTCTTCCTTATCAATTTGGAAAGTGGAGCTGCTATCATAGAAAAGCGCTCTACAAACCTTCTGTAATACACAGCTAAGCCTAAGAAACTTCTCACTTTAGCTACATTTTTAGGTGCTTCCCATTTCACAATCACTTTTATCTTCCTCAGATCCATATGTACTCCTTACTTTGAAATCATGTGTCCAAGAAATGCCACTTTCTTTAGCCAAAATTCACATTTGTCGAATTTAGCATATAACTCTTCCTTCCTCAGTATCTTCAAGGCAGTCCTTAAATGTTCCTCGTGCTCCTTGTCACTCTTGGAATAAACCAATATATCATCAATGAAGACTATGACAAATCAGTCTAAGAAAGACATAAAGACTCTATTCATTAAGTCCATAAAGGCTACAGGAGCATTTGTTAATCCAAAGGGCATAACTAAGAACTCAAAGTGCCCATAACGTGTTCTAAAAGCAGTCTTTGACACATTAGACTCTTTTATCCTCAACTAGTGATAACCTGATCTTAAATTTAGCCCCTTGCAATTGGTCAAACAAATCATCTATGCGTGGAAGCAGATATCTATTCTTGATAGTGATATGATTGAGCTTCCGATAGTCCACACATATTCTTAATGATCCATCTTTCTTCTTCACAAAGAGGACCGGAGCTCCCCAAAGCAAAGAGCTAGGCCTAATGTACCCCTTCTCTAACAACTCTTCCAATTGCTCCTTAAGCTCCTTCAATTTCACCAGAGCCATTCTATAAGGCGGAATCGATATTAGTGCAATATCTGGAAGAAGCTCAATGGGAAACGCAATTTCCCTAAGAGGTGGTAGTCCTGGTAATTCCTCGGGAAAAACATCCGGAAATTCCATGACCACAAGAATATCTTCTAACTTTCCTCTATCTACCTTCGTGTCTACCACATAGGCCAAAAATACTTCACACCCTTTCCTTATCATCTTCTCTGCTATTAGAGCCGAAACAATTCTAGATGGGCTTACTTTCCTGTCACCCATAAACACTACCATTCTACCTTCATCCAATTCGAACTCCACTGTCTTCTGTTTGCAATCCAGATGGGTGTTATACTTTTCTAACATATCCATGCCTAGTATCACATCTAATCCCCCCATCTTCAATGGCATTAGATCTACCACTAAGTATTCCCCACCAATACTACTTCACAATCTCTATAGACTTGACTAATAATAATATACTGGCCGATTGGAGTACTAACCATTAAAGGAGTATCCAATGGGCTCAGTTCTCTACCATACACAGTTCTACTTGATGAAACAAACGAATGGGTAGAACTCGAATCAATCAAAACAACAACATTATCATCAAATAATGTAACCGTACCAGTCACAACTTCTGGAGTGATTTTTGCGTCCTCTCATGTCATTGTAAATACTCTAACCGGTGCTTGCCCCCTTAGTCTTCCTGGAGGGTTCACTTTCTTGGTCACATTAGAACTGCCCACTTCAGTTGTTTTCTTCTGTCCCCGAGTGTCAGCCCTCCTTGAAGCTTGCATCTGAGTTTTCTCCTATTGTGCATACTGACGTCACTCTCTAGCCATATGCCCTTTTTCCCCACAGTTGAAGCAAGCTCCTATCAATTGGTAGCATTCCCCTCTATGGAGTTTCCTACAATGATCACATTTGGGGATGGACGACTTATCTCCCCCTCCCCTTCTGCTACCTCCATGAGGCCTGCTGAGAAACGATTCTCAACTACCTAGATCTACTTGCACCGCTGCTCCTCTCCTCAGATTGCATAGGGAAAGTCCTGGCACTCCTTTCTGACATAGGAGTACCACCTCCCCTCCTAAAATGTTCTCTTCACTTTCTCTTTCTATTCACTGCACTCTTCATGTTCTCCACATTCTCGACCCTCAGTACTACTTCAACCAGCTACTGGAAATCGCAAAAGTTCTGTGTCACTACTTTTTCTCTAATGGCCAAATGTAATCCCGATTCAAATCTACGGTACTTAGCTGCCTCACTCATCATCATGTCATCTACATATCTAGACAGCTACGTAAACCGATGCTCATTCTCGCTCACTATCATCTCCCTCTGCTTAAGACTCGAAAATTCCCTCTGCTTTTGTTGGATATAAATTTCAAACAAATACTTCTTCTTATAAACTGCTAAGAAATCTTTTTATGAGAGCACTGATGGTTTCAACTGACTCCCCGGCACACTCTCCCACCAATGCAGAGCATCTCCCTGTAGCAAGCTTGCAGTGTACACAACTATTTATCATCCTCACAATCCATCTGATCCAGTATCCTATCGATCTTCCTCAATCAAGTCTTTACTTCTTCTAGCTATGTTGTCCCATAGAAATCCACTGCTCCATACTTCCTCAGCTTATCAAATTGCTTCCTACTTAGTTGGGGTTGGAGCAAAAGTTTGTGGCATCTGGCCCATGGCCTAGATAAATGCCTGAGCAAATGCATGAAACATCCTCGGATCCAATGGCGTAGGCACTTGCTCCTGCATTCCTCCAAAAGTGCAGTTAGAGAATCGGTCTGATTCTATCTCTGTTCGTTCCGTTTGAAGAAAGGAAGGATCCCAAAGAATCGATCTTTCTTTTAGTTTTAGTTGTTGAATCTCTCTTTGATTGATCATTGTGTGATATTTTTGATATTTTACATCATTGAATGGATCCACAAGGAACAGGTTACCTACTCTTAACGGTCAAAGCGAACCCTTTCATTCCAAATTCTACAGAAGCCTCAGCATTTCCTGGGGCTGCAGACTCATCAATACTCTCCTCTCTTAGCGACAGTCAGGTGCAATTGATACTTGTAAAACTCCTTATGTCCTTCTATGAGGTGGCATCTTACTCGTTCAATTAAACCACTAACGGTTAGCTTACATTTCATTTTAATCCTATTTCCTACATGTATGCATGATATGCATGTCACTTAACGTAATCAATCAATTTACAATGCAAGCAATTTATCACACAGCATAACAATTCATATCACTATGCGTTCTAAGCCTAGGAAACACCTAAGCTCTGATGCCACAAGATGTTGGACCCCATTTTCGGAGCCCAACTATCCAGAATATCAAAAGATGTGACCGTATTATCCTATAAAGATATTTCTATGGGATCTTTCTAGCTAAAACTGATTCAAAGAGTGGAATTGCAAATTGACTTCTTCAAAATAATTGTAGCTCCATGTCTCTAGTTTATTTTGAAATAATAATCACCTCATTCGGAGCTCTACAAATCAAGATATGATTAAAATACCAAAGTATGTTCAATAAAACAACCAATTCATGCTCTTTTGGTCGTTTCCCTCACTTTCTCTCCATCAATATTTTTTCAACCCTAATGGATACTAAAATTTTATGGAGAGGTAGAGAAACATTTTGGCATCTATCAGTTCAATAATCACTCCATTTGGAGATCGGGCGATGAAGTTATGGCCAAAAGAGTCAAACCTAATTATGTCCTCAATCATATTGTACTTATCTTGGGACAATTGGCATAACTTTCACTAGAGATATCAGATTAAGGTCGTCTTAGGATGGTTTCGAAGAGGACTTTGAGGTCTACAAGTTTTTTGAGGACCTTAAAGAAATATTTTGTCATCTAGAGGGTTAAAATCGCTTCTTCCAACGCTTCGTCTGATGCTTCATCTGGTACCTATGCATCATTTAAAGGCCATATCTTTTGCGTCTGAGGTCCAAAATTTCCAAATTTTATATCGTTGGAAAGCTCAGAAAAAGATCTACAATTTTATGAAGATAACTATGGCTAATTCTACCTAAATAGATACAATTTTTCCCTTGAGTTCAAAACATAATTTCTACGCCTATGAAAGCTTACAAAATGCCATATCTCTTCATATCAATTCAACTACTAAGTACTTTTGTTAAATTTATGAATCTTACCTCAAATGATTAATCCCATACAACCTTTCCACTCTCTAACATGCTATTCTAAAACAAACAACAATTTTTGCAGTCTCATCAAAGAAGAACATGCACATACCCATTCCACTTCCACAACCATCATACTCAACCTGTAAAATAACATCATCATACACAACAACAAATCCTCAAATTCTCATTCTCATTACTAAGCAAAGTAAATATTTGAACAAGCTTTACTACATATCAACATACACTTCACTAACTTAAAACAAATGCCAAGGATGCTCATGTTTGATATGCATATGAAGCTATCCAAAAAATGTTCACTAACTTAGTATAAAAATCTCTAACTATCTTGAAGTTTCTGATGCCTTGCAAGGATTGCTAACCTTCTCATTCTGTACCTGAGAATTGGAAAAAGGATAGGTTGAGCTACACGGTTCAGTGGCTAATACATTAATAGCCATCGACAATTGACCACAATTCAAGCATATGCACATGTATAGCTAGCAATTCAAGCATTTATCAATTTAAATCAAAACTCATAACACAATACATAGATTTTAGCCATTAAACACAACACTTAAATGCATCATACTTGAATTTTCAAAGATGCAATGCACAAACAAATGGCTCGAGAGTTCTGTGGAACAAAATGGAGAAACTGAAGTATACGTCGTGAACAAAATGAGTCTGATTGCTTAGGATCTCGTGGCCTCAAGTGGGCAGCCAGGAGAAGGCTATAGGTCAACGTGCACATGACTAATGAAACAGGTTCCTCTCTTGCCTAATCACAAAAAAAAATTATGCTCAATACAGTCAATCACAAATCCATAATCTTATACTTCTTTTACTTTTTCTTTTTTCTTTTATACTAATATAATAACCTTTTTCAAGGCATAACATAATCATAATTCATCATGCATTTTCAAACATTCATAACGATTTCAATTTTAGGTAAATCAAATGCAAGCAAATCAACTTACACACACATAGGTAAGAATTTGCTCAGTTACACAATAACTATGAATACATTACCCGCCTAAATCCTTTGCAAAAGTCCAACTCGAGGTTATCTTTCCTCTTTCTCATAGGTAGGATTCTTTTGGTTTCCTAAAACAACCAAGGTTCTATTCAAAACAACATTCTAATAAAATTTATAAACTTCAATAATCATAAAAAATAATGCAATAAACACAAATTAAGCTCAAATTTAACCTACCCATAGTCCATCTAGATTAGAAAACTCAAGAACTAGTTTAGAAACCCAAGGAATCAAATGGGTTCCTTCTTCTTCCAACACAACACCCACTCTCTCTCTAATCCCTTCATTCTTAGCACATCCCACTTATTTAATAAAGCAAGAAGAAAAGATGATTAACTTACCTTAATAAGCTTGATTTGTCTTCTTCCCACGTTTTCTTCTTCTTCTCTAACTTCTCTCTTTTCTCTTCTCTTCTACGACTCTCTCTTCTCTTCTTCTAAATTTTAAGAAAACTTTTTATCCTTAGTCTCCTAATTATGCCCTCATCATTTAAGACAATATCTATTTACCCCTTCTTTTGTCTTTATGTACTAACTCCTTAAACTAACTCAATTCTAACATTCCCATATTAATTATAACTTAATTCTAGTCTTTCCATCTAATTCTACTCTCTATTCATGCTTACTAAATTTAATGACTCAATTCTAAGATAAATAAATAAACGAACAAATCATAATTAAATAATTAAACAAATAAATCGATAATAAATTAAAAAAATTTTGGGGTCCAACGGAAATGTTTGTGATTTAATCGCAGACTACAAAAAGTTGGACTTCATGTCTCATAAGAAAATTGAGTACGTGATTGAAAAGGAGTGTAAATTAGATATATGTTGCGATTTTCTAAAGATTAAGTCTTTTAAGGCTTATAATTACAAAAAGAGGTCACTTTTTGTTAAAAGGTTCAACAAATACAAGGAGCTTATTAATTCCAAACATCCATAACTAGTAATTGATGAATTAAGTTTCAATGATTTTTCAACCATTGAGTTTAAGTTTACAATTGAGTCTGCATGGAATTACTTTTCCAACATTTAAAAGCATTTGGATGAAGGCTTTAATTGGGAGAAGTTTGAGTGCCAACTATCTCTTATTGACATAGCCCTTCAGTGACTCCTTTGACAACTTGTAGAGTTGTTTAATGGATGCCATAAGAGTTTGTCTTCTAGTAATTGTATAGTTATCAATGTTTTAACTATGTAAATCTTTCTCTACTTAATTATAGGTGCATTGTTGTTTCTTTACTTTTTTTGTACTTATCAGTTTTTAATTTCACATATCAATGCAGATTTCCTTCCTTTTATTTTTTTTATTGTTATGTATTTCCTTGCTTATCAATTAACGATCTAGGCACTAGTGATGTCCATTTCAAGTGCGAAGAATCTCCCTTATTTAAAATAAGATAAACTATAGGTTCTTAACCTTACAATATTTGTTATAATGAATGAACCATACCACTTGGATAGTGTTGGACCCCACACTCCGCCCTTAGGTCGGCGGCGTGTGTTTGCGGATAGCTCAATGGTAAGAGGCGTGCAGCTAGATGCAACAAAACCTTGAGGTCTTGGGTTCGAGTCGTGGACTCACCCTT
>JAOQML010054821.1:0-10184 GCA_027568935.1 Erythroxylum urbanii
TACTGTTAGGATGACACTTATATGGGCAGAAGCTTTGATTGAGAAATTGAATTATTTAGAGGTTGAATTTGTTTCCATGTTGTTCATGGAAGTTGTAGGATATCTTTTGATCTTTCTTTCGGTATAAAGCTTGGAACTTTTGGCAAAATTAATGGAAAGACATGATTTTTAGAAGAGTGCTATACTGTTGTGAAAATTTGTAATTAGGCAGTAACTTTGAATGCGTTTTTGACACCCTTAGAGGTGAAATTGATTTTCAAGCCCTTCATGAAACTTGTAGGGTTTCTGTGAGCTTTCCAATGAGACCTTATTTGTGATTTTTGGATACTTCTGTAAAAAGTTAGGACTTGCGTAAAAAGTTAGGTCTTGTGAAAGAAGAGAAAGAAGAAAAAAAAGGGGGGAGTTGCGATCGTTACGCGGAACGATGGCAACAAAACGGCCGCATCGCTTATGTATTTCTTCCTCTTTCATAGTATCTGTATTAGGATTTCTGTATGTATAGACTGTACATTTGATGTATCAAACTGTTGTTTTTTAGTAATGAAAAGAGGAAGAATTTGGTTTTAAAAATCTTGTGATTTATAATTACTGTTTTAATTATTCAAGCTCATATGATGCCATGTGGAGTTCGGTAGTAATTGCACGTAGCGCTTCCTTATCGTAGGATATGTATTGGAATGACCTACGGGCGTCCCGGTGTGTACCCTAGGGTAATGGGGTGTTACAAATGGCAAGTTAGAGCAGAAACATTCACTTACTATGGCATCATACATATTAATCATTAAAAAAAACTTATTTCATTTCATTGACAAAACATGTTTTACACTGTTATTTCATTACAGACCATTCATATATTCACATTACAAAAACCATCTGTGATCACACTGTTTTAAACAAAAGATTGTACATGAAATGAAAACTATACAAAGTACTCTATCTAAAATCCTCAGATGACAGCTGACCAGACCTTTGAGTCATATCTTGATCCAAAATGAATGGTACTAAACTTCAGTTAGTTGCTTTACTAGTAAGGTCTCCTCCTAATACCTAAAAATCAACGTTACTATTTTGATGAGTTTTGCAAACTCAATGAGTGAACTATCATTGATGTGTTCACTCAAAATAGAGCATATATATATATCAATGAATAACATTTAGCTCAATCAAAGTAACGCTTCATTAAGAGCTATAACTCATATTCTACAATTTGCATCATAATAAAAGAAGCATTTAAAAATACAATAACTTTTTTTAATTCATTCCAGAAGTAAATTCTGAATGCAAGAATATCATATAATCATTTCATAACATAACACTCATTTATCATAATTCTTCATATCACCATCAAAGTCCTAAGCATTTCTCAATATCAACATAACATAATTCAACATTCATTTACAATCAATATCATAAATACATTTAAAGATACAAATGCAAAATAAAATGAGACTCATTCTATTTTAACTTCGTTATGGCCGAGTGCCTATTTCACTGTCTCGTATTCATTGTGGATACTAGGCTCTTTTCAGTACTATCCCCTATCCATTATGGATACTGGGATCATTAATCGTTGAGCCTGAGGCTCTGATGCGTATAACTGAGCTTAAAGGTCTTTTCACGTTGGCTACTCTGGTCACAACTCCTTTATGTGAACATGCATCATTTAATAGAGTATCATAGTTCACATAATCTATCATCACACTTTCAGTTAATGAGCACATTCAATTTTCACAATTCATCATATCTAAGTCTGGCATTCAACAAATTATTGAGCTTTCAATTTCCTTATTAACATTCAAATCACAAGCACTCCCAATACAGTCCCGAATATCGAACTCCTCGGACAATCAATTATCTAGAATCAGTAGTATCACAATTATATGAATATCAATTCAATACAGAGGAATTAAGTTTAATAAACACAATTTGAACAGAATACATTACCAATCGAAAACTCACATCTAGATTGCCCACTATATATACAATTCTAACAAAAACATAAATATTTGAGTTTACAAAACTAGGTTAACTCACACTACACTCCAGATAGCTATTGCCTCGATGTGTCGACAATTTCTGGATGGTGTCAGTCGACGTGTGCCTCTAAATCAAACAATACACACATTACTAATTGATCAACCAAATGAATTCTCAACATGTATATGTATCAAGTTTAATGCATGATCAATTGATTATTCCAGGTATGAAATCTTATTCACAAATCATACTTATACATTCATTATGGTTTATGCATCATCTAGTTTGCAATTAGGTTTATGCCTTAATACACTTGATCGCTTTCAATTTATCACTCACACATTCATCACTCTTTTTCCTAGGATTATACACTCACACAATTCCTAGTTCTCATTCAATCATTCCCGATTCATCACTTACATACCTTGAATCACATTACATTCATGGGAACATCTTTATATCATTACCAACTCAGATTTTACACATATCCTTGATCATTTTTCATGATAAAAAAGCTCCTTATAATACACACACAATTGGTACTTTACATATGAAATTTTAGCTAGCTAAATCTATACATTCCCCAAAATTCTTCCAGCAACATATACTCATAAATTCACCCAATTCTCATTCATAAATACCCTATATTCTCCAATTCTCATTCTTCCATAGCTTATACACATTTCTCATGTTCTTAAGTTCATGTTTTCACCAAAAGAACGCATTTATTCCTTAAATAACTCAAAATTTCCAGATTTGAACTCAACCTCATCAAAACAGTCCATTCTTTAGGTCATGACTTCAATTAACTACATCTATTTATTAAGATATCTTTTGGACAAAACATTAATAAGACATCAATAATCATTTTTCATGTTTTATAATTTGACTAATTCGAGCTTTAAATTCCCTAAACATTAAGAAATAATATAAGGTTTTTGCACAGGGGCCTGTCACAGGCAGTATTAGGAAAAACAAGCATAACTTAAGCTCTAGTTACTATTTTATCAAGACATTTTCATAGAGGTCGAGCTAAGATCTATATATACAACTTTCATTCTTTGAGTTTCTTCAAATTCATGCCCTAAAGATATGTAAAATTGGTTGAAAGAGGAAGATGAAATTGAAACCAAAATTTCTACCTACAACTCTAATTTTACAGATTTTTCTTAAGACAGATTTTCGGGTCAGTTTTGCATGACCCTTTTGACATAGAAAATCACGTATTTAGGCAATACATTCTTCTAAACAAATGTTTCTATATGTCTTAAGTTTCTAACGGCGTTAATTTCATTCAGTTTAGTTTAGTATTCTACGAGTTATACCTAACATCCTATAGACTATTCTCACACCGTGACAGCACCCAGTACTCAACTTCAAGCAAAATTTTGAAAGCATTAGAAACATAATTAAAATTAGATTCTTTCATAAAAATTGTAGCCATATGTCTCTAGGTTAATATTAATTAAAAATAATCCAATTTGGATATCTAAAGATCAAGATATGGATAAAATACTAATGCCTGTTCAGTGGAAACTCTACAGCTAACATATTCCAGAACACCTTAAGCACCATTATCACAACTAATCCATCCTTAAACAATCACCAAAATCTTATTATTAAAGCAAACCATAAAGAAAAAAATGTTACTTACTTGTTTAGCTCAAAATGTCCTCAATCTGCAAGCTAACTATCCCTCCAATTAAGCAAGGATAAGGTATATTCCAAGAACAAGATGAAGACAACTAGATTTTGGAATGACAAGGTGTAAGATTTTGGGCAAAACTCAAAGTGCAAAGGTTATGTGTGTGAGTCGGTGGTGAGGAAGATAGAGAGGGTAAATGTAATAAGAACAAAAGCAAAATAGTCTTTCAAGTGTGGGAAAATCGTGGGTGTAGGTGTATGGTGAGAATATGGACAATTGGCATGACACTTGTCATGCAAGATCCAAGCCATATGTCTCATCCTTCAACCACTAATAGTCACTTAATGTTTGGTCTATTTGTCACTCAACTATACCACCATTTGTCACTCATTTATTCTAGCCATTTCACCCAATTAGCTAGCCATTTTTCGCTCATTTCTAGTGCCACGTGTCACCATTTCATAGGCCTAACCAAGTTTTAGAAACTAGATGTTACATCTTAACCCTAAGCAAGTTTCAGAAACTAGATGTTACATCTTATAAGCTTCATCAATGCTTTCGATCTTATCCAATATTTTGTCTAACTTAGAGTCTGTGGAGTTTGGTTTCTCTTAATGAAAACTAGGTGGCCCTTAAGGTTGAAATTGACCTCCTGTATTATTTGACTAAGAAAAGTTTGGGTGGTTCTTCCACCCAGGATTATACGTGTATGAGTAAGGACTGTTGCCCCCTCCTCGACCAAACTATGCTCCCATGTAATTGAGCTGCTCCAATTTGTTATTTTGCATCAGAAAGTTGTCAATGGTATCATGGTTGTCTTGTCCACATAGTTCACAGGAGCTGAAGAGGAGCTTTTCATGTTATTAAGTTATCAGGTTAAGCTGTCAATTTTGGCTTGCATTTTCATTATTGAGTCAACAGCTATAGCTCCCTTTTGCTTTTGGAGAGTTGTATGCTATCTACTTCTATCCATCTTCCAAAGACATATTACTTATCGTCTCCTCCAATAATTCCTTCACTTCATCAACCATCTTCCTTATTAAAGGTCCTCTAGATGTTACATTTATGGAGCCTCGTGTGGGTGTAGTAACTCCATTGTAGAAGGTTTATAGCAGGAATTTCTTGGGTAAGTTGTGGTAAGGACACCTCATTTGAAAATCCTTATACCTTTCCCATGCTTCATAAAGTGACTCCCCATCACTTTGTTGGAAATTAGTGATTTCTTTATCAATTTTGTAGTCTTAGTAAGAGGGAAGTACTTATATAGGAATGCACAAACCAACGTCTCCCAAATTATGACATTTGTAGGATTTTCCAAATGATACCATGCCTTGGCTCTATCCCGTAACGTGAAAGGGAAGAGCCCATCCTAACGACATCTTCTGGCATTCCATGATATTAAAAGGTATCACAAATTTCTAAGAAATTCACTATATGATCACTAGGATCCTCATTAGTCAACCTGTAAAATTGTCACATTAGTTTGTAGCATGTTTAGCAAGGCTAAATTAATCTCAAATAAGACTACTTAAACTGGTGGTCGAATCATACCTTGATTTACAACGTTGAATCCTAGTCTTAAGAAATACATAAAGGTTTATGATTGGTTTCCTTGATTTCCTCCTTGATTGAATTCTTGATGAAAATTTTCAACCATTAGTTCTTCGATTTCTTTTTCTTGATGTCTTGCTCGACGAATTGTTTGTTCCAAATGGGTGATTTCAATAACTAAAATTTCGGCTATTTGACTTAAACTCTGAGTAACTCTTGTGTTCATGCAATCGCACGAACACACGAGAGGTGAAAATTTCTTAGACTAAAGGAATCCAACTAATATTAACTAACTCCCTGACAGCGGCGTCAAAAACTTATTGAGCAAGTTTTATAATTTTATACCCTTAATATTCGACAAGTGCACGAGTTGTAAGCGTAACAGTTAAGGTGTTGGTCCCATGAGGAATTAGCTAAACTAACTGAATCCTAGCTTTGTCTGAGGTCTAAAAATTGCAATTAAAATGAAAATAAAATAAGAAGAAAAGTAAGCAATTGAATATGGATTGATTGAGAAGGAAATTCTAAAATTAATGTAAGGAAATCAAAAATGAGCATAACTACTTAACAATCGAAAATCACACAAGGAAGATTAACCAATTATGAGAAGAGGGGATTTATCCTATTGTCAATTGCTAGCTTATTACTTTTAAGTTAATTGGTGTCGGTCCTAGAAATTAGAAGGGTTGATTATTCTCTCTCGAATTCTAATCGTTAAACCCTAAATCATAACTCCTAATTAAATCAATTTACTAATTTTACAATTTCTCAATTAACAAAATATCCCACCTTCTTATTAGTTCTTAAGCACTCTAATAGAAAATCTGGTTCTCACATGAGATCTCTCTTTGTATAATTACTGATTTGATTGTTTATGTGATCTATTAGGTCGTTAATGCTCATTATCTATCCTAATCATATTACTATTGGTTCACCCTCTCGATTTGTTACCGAAGTATGCAAAAACGACAAACAATCATAATACCCAAAAACATTAACATCAAAAGAAATCAAATCACAATTGATTAAAGAATAAATCCCAAATGAAGTTTAGAACATCCTTAAGAAATTATTAACCATCCTCATATTCATCTTATACATCAAATGAAATGAAAAAAGAAGAATCAAGAAAATTAACTTGGAAGGATGGCTAGAGTGGCTGGCAACAACTTCTCATCATCTTCTTCTTCTCTTTTCTCCTCTTCTTTCTTCCTTGCCTTCTTTCTCTAAATGGTAAGATGGAGGCCACTTGATTAGGTCATCTCTTTTTCCTTTTATATTTTTTTCCTTCTAAAGTAAAAACTAGGTTTCACTTAGGCTAAAAAGTCCAAAATGACCCACCAAAAGTAAAAATGGAAGCAGATCCCCACGTCTATATTACGCTTATCACAATCGTAACAGGTATGTCATGGTCATGACCATTGAAAAGAAGATTCTGTCATGATTATGGCAATGATGTAACAATTGTGACCCCTAAAATGAGCTTCTGTCACGATTGTGGTCATGTCTAGGCTACTTTTGTCAAGACTATGATTGGAATGTCACGATCGTGACCCTGAGTCTTCCTCCAAACTTTCTCCAACTTCTCTCAATCTTCTTCATCTGATCTCAAACACTAATAAACACATCAAAATACCTCAAATGCAAAAAATTAAAGTCCAATAATATGCTTTAATCCACATAACACTCAAAAACACAAACACATAATCAATTTGACACAATTCTAAACCTCAACATGCGGAAAGAATCTAATCAACAACTAAAAACATACTAAAATATCTATTAAAACATAATGTAAACTACAACTATCAACTATACACAAAAATGTCTCAGAATGGCTAAACCAAAAGGTCATCATGTTACTTATCTTTAAGAGGCTATGATATGATGACATATTATAGGAACATGAAATTAGTGGATAGAAAAAGTAGGATTACTACCTTACAAAGTGAGAACACTTCTTCAAGTAGTAGAAAAGTGGAATGGCGATGTGGCATTGTTTATAGTTCTTTTGGGTTACATTGAGTACATTCAATCATTTATAAGAGAGTACTTCAAGTTACACTACTTATGTAACTTGAGTCCTTGTATTGTTTTATTTTGTGAATAGATCAACATTAAGATTGTCTTTACCATATCTCTCGTTTATTTTATGACTGATTTATAATAAACCCTTTTGTTAAGAGTATGAGTGAAATAATAAAACATAAGTAGTGTGGGCATTTGAAAACAAATGGACTTGTTAGTTAATGATAAATAAAAAGTTGAAACAAGCTTTAACAGGATTAAAGTTGACTATCACATAAGGAGTTCAACAACTTAATTTAATTCCACTATACTAAGAAAAATTCACGTAACAATAGTCATAATTGACTATGAAAGAATTAAAAATATGAACAATGGATATTCCATATGGAATAAAATAATTTGGTGGAAGAGACGTAGCTTTAGGATTCCTTTCTTCTCTCTCTCTCTCTCTCTCTCTCTCTACCAGCTCATTTTCCTTTCACGGCTTTGTTCTCATATTCTTCTTGGCTCTCTCTCTCTCTCTCTCTCTCTCTTTATTTTTCTTACATGACCCACTCTCTCTATTTATTGCAAGGCTTTCTCCAAATATTACTTATCTGCTAAGATTCTTTGTTTCCTCTTTTTTAAAATTTCCTCAAAAACCTTTTTAATCTTTTCCTTTTGAAATTTTCCTTCTAAGTTCTAGAAAATATCAATTTTTGCAACCCTAGAAAATATTTAACTAGTGTGATTATTCATTTGCCTTTGTTCGTTTCTTTTTTTTCTTAGTTCCTCTTCTTCATTGTTTATATTCTCACCCTCTCTCTCTCCAAATGGTTCCTAAATGATTTCTTAATTAATACTTGACCAACCCTAATTAGAAATTAAAATTTAATTGGATTTAATAAAGGATAATTAATTACAACTAATAATAAATTTAATCTAACTTGAGGATTTTGATAAAATAATTAATATTAAATAAACATAAAAATCCAATTAACTACAAATTAAGATAAGTTGTATGAATTTAAAAATGAATAAAAATAATTAAATATAATATGTAGCAATTTGATGTGAATTAGATACAGTAGAATGTAACCAAAGGAGAATCAATTTTTGAATTCAAAGCTCTCTCCCTGTTGATAAGAACTTTTCTAGTTTGTATGAACTTGGCCTTTTGGTCTCCATATTTGTACAGCATATTAAAGACTTAATAGGGAATCAAATTCTATTTTACTTGAAAATAATTCAAATCCCAGATGATCATGCCACTAGGATCATTAAATGAGGACGGTGCACCTAGAGAAGTACGCCAGCTACTTTGCTGAATCTTCTTCTTTTATAGAATTAAGGAAGCATTAAATGATCTATGGTATGTTTAAGAGCCCTGCAAGACATATCAACAAGCTAGTATAAAATTATTGAATGGGGTAATAAGGAGGATGAAAAGTCATTCAACTTTAACTCAACTTAAGAAATATATATGTTCATATGTTCAAAGATCGACATTAACCTATTTTTCACCTCATCAAAGATGGAGAATTATGCATTCTGAAGAGCAGTGATGAAACTCAATCCAGCTAGGACCATCTTTAAAGAGGTGCAGTTTGAAATCTCTATACGGCAAAGATTAGGCATGGCTTCTTCCTCCACTCGCTAGTCTTCTAAGTTAGGTTAATCATATAAAAACAGCGACTTAAGTTGAGGAAAACTATTATCAGAGCAAATCATCTGCTTTCTGAGTTAAGAATCCATTTGTAAACGAAGAATCCTCAAGTTGGGCAACTTCTCAAGTGTCACCATTGGATCTACTGTAAGTTTTGAACCCTGCAGGTCCAATTTTGCAAGGTTGGAAGAAATTTGATTGTGCTCTAGCAGCTTCTCTATTTGCCCTTCTATGTGGAGCTTATACAGATGAGGACATCCTGTGATGACTAGATTTACAATTTAATCTTCATTGCTGACAAAAGACAGGGATTGCAATGCATTCATTTTTGTATCACGAATTTTGAAGATAGTGCCAAACGACGGATCATCTATTACATGTTTCTTGAGATTTTTCAATTTGATGAGATCTCTTATACTGCACTTCTCTGAAGGAAAGTTCACCACGGTCTGCAAATTGATCAAATTGGCCAGTGGCCATTTTTCTGAGTCATAACCACAAGACTCCGGAAGATACAGATGTCTCAAGCGTTGCAACTTACATATTGAATTAGTTGAATTCCAAGTCAACAGATCTAGATTTTGCAAGTATCTCAAGTTACCTATTATAGATGGCAACTCCTCTATATCAGTATCTCTCAGGCTCAAGAATCTCAGGTGAATCAATTTCCCAATTTCTTTGGGCAACTTTCCCCCATCACCCTGGATGCCATCAAGATCTAAGATTCTAATTAATTGGAAGTTTTTAAACACTGATTTTACCAAGCCCCATTTTTCTATCTTGCATGGATTCCCATGGAAATATACAAAAGACCTCAAGTGAGAATTTCTCTTGTAACCTGAAGGGATGAATTTGCAAAGATAGCCATCTGAAATGATAGCTAACCTGCGGAGTCTACCAATGGACCTAACCACATTATTGTAGGGAGTTAGAATATTGATTGGACGGCCCTTTGATTTCATATGATTGATAACATTAAGAAAATTCTCCTGTCTTGCCTTCGTGAAGCAAAGATCTCACATCAGATTATGCATACTGAAGCAAATCACACGTTAATAAAGACTTTAAGTTCAAGAAACTAGATACAAAAGATGGGGGGTTTGAATGGTGTATCCTCCTTTTTTTCTATAACGTCTCTAAAAGAAAACATTTCCTTCTTATCAGAAGAATATCACAACTTATTACGTAGATACATCGCAAATTATTTCTCTAAGAGTTTTAATAACAAAGTAAACTAAAGTTAAAGATTAGCGAATAGACGATGCGATTTTTATACTAGTTCACCCCAAACCGTGGGCTACGTCCAGTCCTCAGAGTTTGTCTGAGTGTTCCACTATT
>JAOQML010054832.1:0-10184 GCA_027568935.1 Erythroxylum urbanii
GCATGAGGTGTGGTAATTTACCACACCTGGACCCGTTTTTCTGGTCCGACCCGTTCTCTGGAAACGGGATGTTACAAAAGGTGCTCAACAACCATGTCAACAGGTTGTTTGGCCCATCAAAGGTGTGCCAACAAGTTGTTTCACACGCCAAAGGTGCCCAATGATTATTCCAACGATCTCTTTTGACATCAAAAGGCGTGCCAACATACAATTTTTTTCACTGAAGGTGCTCGGTGAATCTGCCAACAGGCTATTTTACCCACTGACAGTGTGCCATCGAGTAGTTTTTCCTACTGAAAGTGCCCAGTGACTATGCTAATGTGTTGTTATGCCTACCGACAATGCCCAGGGACCACACTAACAAACTATTTAGCCCACCAATTTAGCCCACCAAAGTTTTACCGATGGCTTTTCTGCCGACCTAAGATGCCCAACGACAATACCAACAGGCTATTTGTGCCAACAAGTTTCTTTGCACACTGAAAGTGCACCAAAGTGTTTTTTTCTTACCGAAGGTTCCCAACTACTGTACTAAGAACTTGTTTTGCCCAACAAAGGTGTGCCCACGGGTAGTTTTTCCTACCGAAGGTGCCCAGCGATTTTGTCAATGGGCTATTTTGGCCACTAAAGGTGTGTCAATAGGCAGACTTTCTCATTAAAGGTGCCCGGTGACCATCAACAGTGCAAAGAAGTTATTTTATTGACTGAAGCTACCCAACGACCTTGCCAATGGGCTATTTTTCTCCCCAAAGGTGTGCCAAGGGGCTGTTTTATCACAAAAGGTACTCAACGACCATGTCAGCGAGTTGTTTTGCCCACTGATGGCATGCCAACGAGTCATTTTTCCCAACAAAAATGCCCAGTGACCGTGTCAATATGTTGTTTTTCCAATTGATGGTGCCTAAGGATTATGCCAATTGGCTGTTTTGCACACAAAAGTTGTGCCAACTAGTTTTTTACCCACCAAACGTGCCCAATGACTATGCCAACGAGCTATTTGGCCGACCAAAGGTGTGCCAATGAACTATTTTGCAAATCGAAGGTGTGCCAAAAGGTTGTTTTCTCATCGAAGATGCCGAGCTACTGTGGCAACTGGCTCTTTTGGCCACCAAAGTGGGTAGTTTTTCCTACAGAAGATCCCCGATGACTTTGCCAATAAGTTGTTTTGCCCACCGAAGGTATGCCAATAGGCAATTTTTCTCACCGAAGGTGCCCAACGACCGTGCCAACGGGCTATTTTTCCAACTGAAAGTGTGCCAACGGGCTATTTTTCCACTAAAGGTGCCCAGCTACTATGTTGATGGGCTTTTTCTCCCCCATTGGTGTGCCAACAGATAATTTTTCTCCCTAAAAATTTCCGATGACTTTTTTAATGGGTTTTTTGCCCACCGAAGGTATCCCAACAGGTTGTTTTTCCCACTGAAGGTGCATAGCAATCATACCAGTGGGTTGTTTTGCCCACCTAAATTATGCCATCAGGCTTTTCCCACCAAAGGTGGCCATCGACCGTGCCAACAAGTTGTTTTGTCAATGAAGGTGTTTCAACGGGTTGTTTTCTCATCAAAGGTGCCTAGTATCCTAGCCACTGGGATGTTTTTCCTACCAAAGGTATGCCAACATGTTGTTTTTTTCCACAAAAGGTTTCAAGCGTCCATGCCAAAGGGTTGTTTTTCCTACTGAAGATGTCCAGCGACTATGCCAATGTGTTGTTTTCTCACTGAAGTTGTGCAACCTGGTTGTTTTCCCCACCATAAGTGCCCAACAAACGTGTCAATGGACTGTTTTGCCACCGCTGGTGGTAAGCGACCATGCCTAATGACCTTGCTAATAAGTTGTTTTTCCCATTGAAGGTATGCAACCATCGTGCCAATGTGCTATTTTCTCAATGAAGGTGTTGGATAATTGTGCCAATGAGTTAGTTTGCCCAACAAAAGTGCGCCAACAGGCTATTTTCCTATTGAAGATGCCTAACAATAGTTCCACTGGGTTGTTTTATCAACCGAAGTTGTCCTAACGGGCAGTTTTACCCACCAAAGGTTTCTCAAAGAGCTATTATCTAACCAAAGGATGCATATGCAAATGCACATGTGACTCCATTCATTTTTAATTTGTTATGATTGGGCGCCTATTTACTGTCCCGTATCTATTGTAGATACCGGTCTTATTTCATTTGCTATCCCATACCCACTGTAGATTCTGGGCTCATTATATCACTGAGCCTATGGCTCTTTATCCATATTTCTAAGCTTTAAACTCTTTTTTCACATTGGTCACTCCAGTCACAACTCCTTTATCTGATCATACATAACAATGTGATGCATCATTCATCTGCCATGTTTCATTACCTTCCATTCCTGGGTGATTCTATGACATGTATCAAATTCATCGGATCTAAATCTGACAATTCACATTCAATTGCTCACACATTTCATATTCCTTCCCATAACTTTCATTCAATGTGCACAGTTATTTATCACATTTATCGAATCTAAGTTCAGCATTTAACACTCAAATATCAAACTTTTTGGACCATCAATGTTTAAAATTATCACAATCATATTAATAACATTTCAATATCAAAAGGCTAATAGAAAACAATTCAGTCATAGTGAGAAAACATCTAGGTTAACCCATAGTACGCTCCAGATAAGCTATTGCCTTGATGAACCAGCAATGTTTGGATGTTAACGATCAATTTGTGTATCTAACATCATCCAATACACACATATTTCACACATCATTAAGTTGTCAATCATATGATTATATTTATATACCATGTTTCAATGCATGCTCAATTGAACTTTCAGGCATGTATCCTTAATCACGAGTCTTGATCATTCAAACATTATAGCTTGTCTATAACTAGCTTGAAATTTAGGTCTATACTCAAGTAAACTTGATTATTCTAAATTCATCAATCATACATTCAACAATCCTTTTCTAGCATTATATAATCATATAATATCCTAATTTTCTGTAACACCTCACTACCATAGAGTATATACCCGAACATTCAAAGGATATTCAAGTACATGTCCCATGATAATGGCATATTAGAGTAATCATAATCACTTATATGGCATCATACAGAATAACAAAATACTTAAAAAGACCTTAACATTTCATTTCATTAATTAACAAAAGTTATATTGAATCAGTACTTTCATTTAATCAAATATTTACATCATCAAGGTATCTAAGAGTTTACTATTCTTATACTACAGATTCTACATGATATAAGAAATTACATAAACACAACTACAACTCCTCATATGTTAGCTGATAGACCTTTGAGCCATATCTTAATCCAAAACATTCTTCTAGAGAATCTTAAGAACTAGATCTCATGTCTAGTAACTAAAAGCCACATTGCAATTTTGAATACTTTTGTAAACTCAGTGAGTGATCCATCATTGATGATCTCACTCATATCAAATGCATAGATATTACACATATAACCAAATACACAACATTCCTTACCTCAGTAAGATATATTCATAGTCACATATCTCATATATTCTTTCATATCATATAAATCCCAATCAATCACATTATCAACAATGGCATATCACTTTATCATCACAATTTCAAAATAAGAATCATAATTATATAATTCACAATCATGTACTAATGCAGATGCTTATAAGACTCCACTTTTATTATTATTTGTTATAATCAAGTGCCTTTCAAATACAGATACAGATATTGTCCCATATTGGGCTCATTTAGACGCAGAAATCATGAAGCTAGGCTCTACGTGCAGAATTCTGAGCTTAAAGCTCTTTTAGACTAGTCACTCCAATCACAACGCCTTTATCTGATCATGCATTTCGTGTCATGCATCAAATCACAAAATATGCCATCAATACCATTTACTTATGATACACAGACAGGATCTCATGCTCATTGGACCTAAGTTTGGCATTCAACAATGATATTGAGTATTCAGGTATCTTTCAAAATTCAGCCCAGATATCAAACTCCTCGAAACAATGAAGTTCGAAATTATCACAATCAAGTCTATAATAGTTCAATATATGGGAATTAAATATAAATAAAATCAATCTTAGTGAGAACATCTAGGTTACACACTATACGCTCCAATTTACGCTATTGCCTGAATGGTTTGGCAATGTTGGGATGATTGTGTTCAACTTGAGCATCTATAAATCATACAATTCACACAGAATTCACATTATAAAGTCGATCAATCAAATACATATTCAATCATGCACATATGTATGTGTCATATACAATGCATGCTCAATGACTTTCCCGGGTATGTAACCTTATTCAAATTTCTTAACCAATCAACATCATACTTTGTATACTTATCCTTGAACATTTCCATCGTCTAAAAGCTTCTTATAATAAACATACATAATTGGTACTTTAAATTTAAAATTTCAGCAAGCTAAATCTATACATTCACCAAAATTTTTCCAGCAACATATACTCATACATTCACCCAATTCTCATTCATAAGTACCCTGTGTTCTTTAATACTTAATTAATCCATACCTTATTTACATTATTCATGTCCTAAAGAACATATTTGCATTAAAAGAACTCATTTATTCCTTTAATAAATCAGAATTTCCAGACTTGAACTCAACACATCAAAATAGTCCATTTGTTAGATTATGACATCAATTAACTACATAAACTTATCAAGTTCTTATCCAATTAATCAAGCAACAATCTAGGCTCATTCCTAACCTTAATCAAGTCCAAATATAACAACTTAGAGTGAAATTTATCAGCTGGTTGAACATGTATACAAGATTATAAATTAAAATTCCATAATTTGTCATCAACATCGCTAATGTGTGTAAGTTTTCTACCTTTAATACCTCATGAATTTAATAAGCTTAAAGACATCACTAACATCTGAAATTTTCCATATTTCATGTCCCTTAAGGTTACTTCATTTCATCTTAATTAAACTTCCAAATTGGTTACACTAAGGCTTACAAAATTATGCTCACTTATGTCACTAACATTTATTCTTTTACAACAAATTTACAGCTCAAGTTTTCCAGATTTGAAAACACCTTAATAACACCTATCTTTAGCATGAATTCCTCATAAATTATACTTAAATTCCCAAATTAAATCATCCATACAACAGTCCATAAACTACCAATTTCGTATATACAAAAACAGACCAGAAAAGTACTCATTCATTCTCCATTTTCCAGCTTTTCTCATGATTAGTTTTTGGATCCATTTTGTCTGGCCATTATGACATAGAAAAAGAGGTATTTAGGCAATATATTCTTATAAAAAATGCTTCGATCTGTATTAAGTTTCTAATGGCATAAATTTAATGCTGTTTGGTTTAGTATTCCGCGAGTTATACCCAAAATACTATAGACTATTCTCAAACAGCAACAGCACCTAGTACTCAACTTCAAGCCAAATTACAAAACCCTTAGAGACATAATGAAAATTCAATTTCTTCATGAAAATTGTAGAAATATGTATATAGTTTAATAAAAAATTAAAATCATCCCATTTGGATATCTATAGATCAAGATATGGCTAAAATATGGATACCTATTTAGTGGAGTCACTCCATCTAACATATTCAAGCACACTTCATCATCAACATTACATGCATTTCATTCCAATTCAAGCATGATTCGCATACTATTTAACATGCCAATAAACTCAGATTGCTACTTAACTATTAGGCTTTAAATTTAGCTCAAAAATCTAGATCATAGTAGCTCTCCATGCAAGCAAAAATCAAAACAAACTCAAGGTGAATACAAAGTGATATTCGGACAATAATATGAAGGTATCATGTAGCTAATTTCTTAGCTATTTTGTGAAGGATTAACACGTGAATTTTGTGCAATAGATTATCTAGGGTTACGATCAGAATATAGATAAAATTTGGAGCAAATGTGGTGGAGGGAGGTGAGGGAAACAACAGAAACATTACTGCTAGAATTTGCTTGGCTTAGTCATGAAGCTAAGTGTCATCCTCCTCCATCAACATTTGTCTTAAGGCATGTAATGCCATGTATCAACTGATTATGCTACCACTAATCAACACGTTAGGTTTCCATTTGTCACTAATTCATTAGTCCACATGTCACTCCAAGATTGGTCTAACTTTTATTTAATTACTATTCCATTTGTCACATATTTAACTATGCCAAATGTCACCCAATTATAGGCTTAATTACCCTAATTTTTCATTTATCAAATTATCCTACCACTATGCATTTTTCCAATCCAAATGTACATATTAATTTCATTAATTCCGTAACTAATCAAAATTAATTCCAAATTTCCAATTGTAATCTAGTCATACCAAAATTCAAGACATATTAATTCATAATTCACATCATGTTCACTTAACATCTTTTATATCTCAGTACATGTCAAATGAGTGCATATGATAACTTGTAATGTATACCAATATCAATATTCATTTATGAATGCTAATGTTATGCATGTATATGCAATGCTTGATCTAGGGTTGAGCCTTACTTATGTTTTAGGAAACCGGATATTACATTTTCATTCATTCATTCCTAAAGCATCATTCACATCCTTTGGATCACATTTGTATTCATAAGAACACCTTTATTCATTTAACAACTCACAATTACAAACTTAGATACATTAATATCAAAACGATCCATTCCATAAGTTATAACATCAATTAACAATCTAAACTTATCAAATCCTTAACAAATTAATCAAACATTAAACTAGGATCATTTTAAGCCTCAATCTAGTTCAAATGCACCAAAGTAAATAACTTATCCTTAATTATTTCAACAATTAGACAAAACAGAATTTTTTTTACTTCAAAGCATTGCCCACAATTATGAAGGACCTTCCCATGATTGTGGGATGAGAGAATTGAGTGTTCACTCTCCATTTTCCTTTAATTTCTCCAGATTTTAACACCTTCATACCAAATTCAAAACATGTTCTTAATAGTCCATTAATTATGCTTCAATTATACCTTAATTAAAGCCCAATTCCTCATCAATTTCATCTATATAACAACCTATAACCTACGGCTCTCATACATTATGAAAAAAGCATAAAAGCATCCAAGTTCATCCATCATATTCTGGCACACTTCATCATCAACATCATATACAATCCATCCCAATTAAATCATCATAATTTTTCTATTACAAAGATCAATTTTTTACTTACTTGTTTAGTTCAAAACCTACTTAATTCATTAAGTTAACCTAGCCTTCTATGCTTGCAAAATCATCATAAATTCAAGGTGGAAATAGGTTGGGTTTTTAGCAACAAAAAGAAGACAACATAATATTCGAGTGGAAAAGTGCAGAATTTAGGTAAAACTCAAAGTTGTGAGGGTTGGGTGTGAGTGTCAAAAAAGAGAGAAGGAAGAAGAAGATAACATGTAGCAACAATGAAAGAGAAAATGGTCTTCCATGTATGTAGGTATCGTGGGGTATAGGTGTATGGTGAGTATTAAGACACTTGTCATAACACTTGTCAAGTAAAGACATATGGTACATTTCTTCTACTTAAGATGCTAAATGTCACTTAAATACCAAGTCCGCTTATCCCTTAATTCCCTAAGCCATTGGTCACCTAAGCCATTGATTCTAGATAACATTTGGGTATTCTATGACTATATAAAAATTACTTAACCATCAATACGTCCACATAATCCATACTTCCACTGTGCTACTCTAAGTCATATCAGAATTTTAACTATAGGGACTAAGAATTAAGAGCACTCAATATGTCATAGATCACTCCCTGTACCATATCCAAGCATGTATACATATGTTTTTCGTAACATCATTCTCTAAAGTAACCATATTATTGGATGTGCACTTATAATAATTGATTAACTTAACCTTGAGGACTTTTACATATATTGCTATCATTTATTTTATCTTAGTTAAGTATGTTCTCAATCAATTCAAAAATATAAGATTCGCAACTATCATGAAATTCCAATATTAGATCCAATGATATAACCTTATCCTAATTCATAAACTCTTATCACGATAATTAAACAACCATTCTAGTTCCAAGTTCAACCTCTCAAGATCATAGTAAATTTTAGTTTCTTCCAACTTTTCTTGTACACTTTAAATTTTGTCATTTCTACCTGTATCTCTCTTTTTTTTGCTTTTTGATCATTCCACGAAAATGTATTCACAACCACATCAATTCAAAGGTGTACCACAGCACAATACTAATATTATATATGATGAGATAACCACAAATACAAATACACTAAGTCTATGTCTAGCATATCGAACCATGTAGTACCTCTTATTTCAAGATATCAACAAACTTTCTTTTTCTCACCCTCTAACAGATCATCATTCTTCTCATTGTTTCTAATAGTTCAGACTTTTAACAAACCTTCATGCATGTGACTTGTTTAAATGAAACTATGACTGGGGATCAGTTGCCACTGTATGCTATGACATGTTTAAGATGCATGTACCTTGATATATATTATGATGAATGCCTATGTAAGATGCTAAGCTTGGGCTCTGGTACCAAAATGTAACATACCACTCTTATAAAGCATATGCCTGAACGTATCTACAATTATTCAAGAACATACTCTACGAGGATGACACGTTAAGAAGATAGAATTACCACATTTTAAGGCATCACATATCAAAAGCATTTCAAACATTCATTCTTAATCATTTCATTCACATTCATATTAAATCTCAAATGTCTTTACACTTTAGAGTTCACATATACATTTGAAAATAGGTGAGAAATGATATTCTTGAAGCATAATGACTAGAGACAACTACAGGTACAATTGATCTTGACCTCTAACTTATGTCCAATTATAGTAGCTATACTCCAATTAGTCTACCTAGATCTCCTCTGAACCTGAAAATTAACATTGCAATTTTGATGAGTTTCCAAACTAAGTGATTGAACCATCATTGATGTATTCACCCAATTTGAACCTTCTTCAATGTATTCACTCAATTCAGATACACAGTCACAAGTCATATCCCAATTCAACATGTATTGTATCATTCAGTATTGAATATTTCATCACATTTCATCATACCTTATCAAGACATCAAGTTTATCATACTTTCGTAAGCATATCAAGCAAACTGACATTTCATATCACAACACATCCTCATTTACTTTTCAACTATATCTCAAACAATTCACTAATTCATCTCAATTTAATCATATGATACATATAAGGATGCATATGCAAATGCACATGTGACTCCATTCATTTTTAATTTGTTATGACTGAGCACCTATTTACTGTCCCATATCTATTGTAGATACCGGGCTTTTTTCATTTGCTATCCTGTACCCACTGTGGATTCTGGGCTCATTATATCACTGAGCCTATGGCTCTTTATGCATATTTCTAAGCTTTAAGCTCTTTTTTCACATTGTTCACTTTGGTCACAACTCCTTTATCTGATCTTGTATAACAATGTGATGCATCATCCATATGCCACGTTTCATTACCTTTCATTGCTATATGGTTTTGTCACATGTAGCAAATTTATCGAATCTAAATCTAAAAATTCACATTCAATTGCTCAAACCTTTCATATTCCTTCCTATAACTTTCTTTCAATGTGCACAGTCATTTATCGCATTCATCGAATCTGAGTCTGACATTCAACACTCAGTTGAGTATACATTTTCCATATTCATATACAACTTGAATGCACTTCCAATACAATATCAAATATCAAACTCCTTGGACGATCAATGTCTGAAATTATCACAATCATATTAATAACAGTTCAATATCTAAAGGCTAAGTACACATTTTCCATATTCACATACAACTTGAAAGCACTTCCAATACAATCTCGAATATTAAACTCCTTGGACCGTCAATGTCTGAAATTATCATAATCATATTAATAACAATTCAATATCTAAAGGTTAATCGAAAATAATTTAATCATAGTGAGAAAACATCTAGGTTAACCCACAACACGCTACAGATGAACCGTCAATGTCTGGATGTTAACGAACAACTTATGTATCTAACAACATACAATACACATATATTTCACACACCATTAAGTTTTCAATCATATGATTATATATATATATATATATATATATATATTGTTGGACCCCAAAACTTTTCTTGGAAGTTAGAACTATTATATGTGAACTGTTGGAAGTGGTAAGCTGGAAAA
>JAOQML010054900.1:0-10182 GCA_027568935.1 Erythroxylum urbanii
TTCTGGCAATTAACACAGATTGGCAGGAAAAAGTGAGGGAGGAGGTCCTCGAACAATTTGGCAGAGAAGTTCCAAGCCCTGAAGGAATTGCAAGATTGAAGACTGTAAGGAAAATCCCTTGTACAATAAATTCTGTCATTTATGATTCACTCTAAAATCTCTACCTTGTGGCTTGTAGATGAACATGACTATCCATGAATCTCTCAGACTATATCCACCAGCTACGTTTACGAGACGAGAAGTCCACAGGGGATCGAGATTAGGAAAGCTAATGGTTCCAGATAATATGGAAATCCTTATTCCAATACTAGCACTGCACTCTGATCCTCAAATCTGGGGAGATGATGTCCACCATTTTAGGCCAGAGAGGTTTGAAGGAGGAGTGGCTAAAGCTTCTAACAACAATGCCTCTGCATTTCTGCCATTTGGTTTGGGACCTCGATCTTGTGTAGGCATGAATTTTGCAATTTCTGAAATAAAGATTGCTCTAGCAATGATTCTGCAGCGCTACAGGTTTACACTATCACCATCTTATCTCCACTCACCGGTCTCCTTTGTAGGAATGTGCCCACAAAATGGGCTTCAGATCACGCTTCAGAGGCTGTGAAACAAAAAAAGGAAGTAAACAAGGCCCGATTGCTAAAGCTTTTGTATGCTTGTTTAATTCGTTTAAGGCAGACATTCGATCCTTCAGATGAAGATTGAATGTAACATGTTTAATACAGCAGTGTAATAATATTATCTAATGTACAATCATGTTTGTCTAGATAGGTGGGAATAAAAAACTTGTATCTGGTGAACTTGATAGATCTGATTCCGTCGCAGTAGCTGTGACAAATTCGGTTCACTGTTGATGATTTCAATAATTGTCATACTTTTCCGTTTATATGTTAGAAGATCTAAGTATGCTGTCGAGGAGTTTAACTTCAACCAAGATGTAATAATATTATCTAATGTACAATCATGTTTGTCTAGATAGGTAGCAATAAAAAACTTTTTATCTGGGGAACTTGATATTTCTGACTACGTCGCAGTAACTGTGACAAATTCGGTTCATCGTTGATGGTTTCTGTAATTGTCATACTTTTCCGTTTATATGTTAGAAGATCTAAGTATACGGTTGAGGAGTTTAACTTCAACCAAGAAGTATGGTTAACTTTGATGAGTTTGGCAGGACTTGGTGTAGACTAATTGAAGAATCATAATATCTGAAGGGATGGCCATGGTTACAAATCATACTATGTCCGCGTTTCTTCCTGTTATACGAAACGTCAAACAATTAGGAGTGGAAAAATAAAACAGCAATTGACAGGATAGAAAAATTAACCAAACAACAAGACTAATAAGAACACCAAAATTTATACTAGTTCGGCAATGCTTACGTCTAGTTTGGAGATGATGGAGTATTTCACTATAATCAATAAAAGGATACAATAGTATTTATCATTTAATTTCTTAAAGACCCAAATTAACCCAAGCTCACACACTCCTACTAGAAAGAGAAAACTAAAAAGTACAAAGCAAAAGACAATTTGAGAGAATTTTCTTCTCTTTGCCAGATTGCTCCTTGTTATTTTCTCTCTCCCTCTTCCTTTGGACGGCTCTTTCTCCTTTATATTTAGCTGCTGCCATACTTCTCCTTTTATAGAGAAGCCAATGAGTGAAAGTTAGCTATAAAGTACAGCTAGCTAATTAATGCATTCACTGGAAGTGGTCTTCCACTTTTGACTATTGTTTGAGACAATAATTAACAATCTCCATCTTGGCTCAAACCTCGAAGTGGAACTCCCAATAGTCGTCTCCCAATTCCCTACGGGCAATTAACAAATTTTACAAATATCATTTAAGTCTAAGAAATGCTTAAACTTGAGCAACGAAACTGATTTTGTCAACATATCAGTAGGATTGTCAGCGGTCCCAATTTTCTGAAGAAGAATATCTCCCTCATCAACAATCTCACAAACAAAATGGAACCCCATATCAATGTGTTTCGTACGTGCATGATGGACTTGATTCTTTGCTAAATAAATAGCGCTCTAACTGTCGCAATGAACATCCACATGATCTTGTTGGACCCCTAAGTCATCAAGCAACCCTTGAAGCCAGATGACTTCTTTAATATCTTATATTACTGCCACGTATTCCGCCTTAGTAGTCGACAAAGCAATTGTAGATTGCAAAGTTGATCTCCAACTTACTGGAGCTCCAGCAAATGAATACAAAACCTATAGTACGCCTATGTTTATCCAAATCACTTGTATAATCAGAATCCACATATTCAACAACACATTGACCAGTAAGTTCACCTTGTTGAAACAATAAACCAACATCTATAATACCCAGAATATACTGTAGAATTCATTTCACAACTTGCCAATGCCCTTTTCCTAGATTATGCATATATCTACTGACAATACTAATAGCTTGTGAAATATCAGGCCTAGTACACATCATAGCATACATCAAACTACCAACAACACTTACATATGGAATTTGAGCCATGTAATGACTCTCCTCATCTGTGTTAGGAGACATAGAAGCACTAAGTTTGAAATGAGGAGCAAGAGGTGTACTAATCGATTTTGAATTTTCATTTATCCCGAAACGTTATAGTACCTTCTTCAAATATTACTTCTGACACAGACCAATCTTGCCTTTTGCTCTATCTCTTTCAATTTCCATACCTAGTATCTTCCGAGTTTCTCCCAAGTCCTTCATCTCAAATTCATTACTCAGTTGAGTCTTTAATCTTTCAATCTCTACTTTGCTTTTACATGCTATAAGCATATCATCAACATATAAAAGCAGATAAATAAAGGTTCCATTTTGTAGCTTGCGAAAGTATACATAATGGTCATAGTGACTTCTTGTGTACTTCTGCTTGATCATAAACCTATCAAATCATTTGTACCATTGTTTTGGAAACTGCTTCAAACCATACAATGATTTTTTCAATTTGTAAACCCAATTTTCTTTGCCAGCAATCGTAAAACCTTCTGACTGAGACATGAAAATATCTTCCTTCAAATCACCATGTAAGAACATCATCTTGACATTAAGTTGAGCCAACTCAAGGTCAAACTACATAACCAAAGCCAACAAAATGCGTATAGAAGAATGTTTTACTACAGGAGAGAATACCTCGTTGAAGTCAATGCCTACCTTCTGAGCATAGCCTTTAGTTATCAATCTGGCTTTGAATCTTAATTGTCTTTTTCCAAAGATTCCATCTTCTTAGCATACACCCATTTACAACCAATTTCTTCCTTCCCTTTTGGTAACTAAACTAAGTTTCAAGTCTCATTTTTATAAAGAGATTTCATCTCCTCATTCATAGATTTCTTCCACTCCACACTCTCTGAACTCCTGACAGCTTCTTTGTAGGTGGATGATATATCATCTTCAATAACGGGAAGTGCATATGCCACAATATCAGTAAACCGAGCAGGTTTTCGAATTTCCCTTCTTGATCTTCTGGTTGCAATAGAATCTTATTATTGTGGAGGCTCTTGGGTCAGTACCTCCTCTTCATTATCCTATTCCTCATCGTCAAAATCAACTGTAGGATTAGTGTCTGTAACATGAGACCTTACTGGAACAATTGGAATCTTCAATAACTCCACCTGCTTTGAACTACTCAAGATTTTAGTCACTTCAATATCCTTCATGCTTGTTCTAATTAACCATAACAGCCTCATCAAAAGTCACATCTTTGCTTACAATAAATTTCTTCTCATCTGGACACCAGAGTCGGTATCCCTTTATGCTAGTGCTAAAGCTCATAAATAGAGCTTTCTTTGCTCTTAGATCCAACTTGCTTTCCCTGACATGATAGTAAGCAAGACAACCAAATATATGTAAATACTTGAAATCAGTACAAGGTTAACCAGACCATACCTTCATGGGTGTTTTGCCCTCGTTCGCAGCAGTAGGCAACCAATTAATAAGATGGCTTGCATAAGTAATTGCCTCAACCCAAAATGCTATGCCTAAACCCGCATTAGACAACATACATCGGACTTTCTTAAGCAAAGTACGGTTTATGTGCTCGGCCACCCCATTCTATTTCAGTGTCTCCCTAACCATGAAGTGCCTCACAATACCCTCATCTTGATAAACTTTCAAAAAGGGATCAGACTTATATTCACCACTATTGTCTGATCTGAGAGTCTTGATCTTTTGACTGCTTTGCATTTCATTCATCTTTTACCACTTCAGGAATATCTTCAAGACTTCATCTTTATGCATCATGGTGTACACCCATACTCTTCTAGAGAAGTCATCAATAAAGGAGACAAAATAATGGCTACCTCCCGAAGATGCATTCTTGGAAGGTCCCCAAATATCAATGTGAACATAATTTAGAACGCCTTTAGTATGGTGAATAGTAGTGCCAAATTTCACTCTAGTTTGCTTACCCAACATACAGTATTCACAGAATTTCAATTTACATGCCTTTGCACCTTTCAATAGGCCTTGCTTCACCAATCCTTGCAACACTTTTTCACCAGTATGCCTAAGACGCATACGCCATAACCTAATAGTGTCTGAGCTATTTGCGTCAGCAGCTTCAGTGATAGTTGCTCCACCAATAACTGTACTCTCCTGCAAGAAATACAAGTTATTTCGTCTTGTACCTTTCATCATCACTAGTGCCCCGTACACAACTTTAAGAACTCCACCCTCCATGGTGATCTTGATACCCTTGGATTCCAATGCTCCCAATGAGACAAGATTCTTCTTCATATCCGGTACATATCGAACATCACTCAATTCGCTAACTGTTCCATCATGCATCTTTAAACAGAGTTTGCCTATCCCTTGTGTTTTACAGGCATTATTATTTTCAATCAAAACATCTCCATCATCCAGCTCCTGGAAAGCTAGAGAACTATTCCCGAATGGGACATATATGATAGGTGCAACCTGAATCTAAAATCCACTCTTTGGAGTGACCATTAGTAGATGAACTAGTCAAAGAAAACTCGAAATCATCATCTCCAGATTTTGCAACATTTGCTACAGAACTCACTTTCTCCTTCTCTTTGTTCTTTAATTTGGGGCAGTCTTTCTTCCAATGACCTTTTTGGTTACAAAAGGCACATTAATCTGTAGCAGGAAACTTTCCTCGTGGCTTTGAACAAGATTTTTCGCACTTCCCATGTTTTCTTTCCTCTATTCGTCCCCTTGCAATGAGTACCTCGATTTGTGAATTGTGAGTCTTCTGTTCCCTCTTACGACACTCATGATTCACCAATGCCGTAAAAACTTCATCAAGTTTCACCTTGAATTTTTCATACAACAAAGTAGTTGTCAAATGATCATAATCATCAGGCAATGAATTTAACAAACATAGTGCCTTATCCTCGTCAGGAATTTTCATATCAAGGTTTGCTACATCAGCAAGTATTTTATTATAATCATTTAGGTGTTCGTGCATAGAAATACCTGGATGATATTGAAATCGGAAGATTCACTTATTCAAGAAGAACTAATTTTCTGCGCTCTTGGGCATATACTTCTCCAATTTCGTCCATAACTCCTTAACAGAAGTTTCCTTCATATACAGGTATTTCATCTCCTTATCAAGGAATGATCGAATAGAGGCACAAGTATGGAGATTAATTCACTTCCACTGCTTGTCATCCATATCTTCGGATTTATCTTCCAGAATCAAGTCCAACTCTTGTTGATACAACACATCCATAACTTCACACTGCCACAAACCAAAATTATTAGAGCCATTGAATTTATCAACCTCTAACCTTGTAGTAATGATTGGATCTCTATTGGATGTAGGTGTCGACGATGATGATATCGACTCCCTCTCCTTAACGGGCTTGTCTTTATCTCTATCCATCTACTCGCCACTATTCACAAATATGTACTGTTCATGAGAACTATAACATCAACACTATTTGGTACTGCTATCACCTACAACCAAATTTAAAAAGAAACCAACTTCCTACAATACAAATTAATGTAATAGTGGAAAGTAGGGATCGTTCCCATGATAAATTTTTAACAGCAAAGGTTATACGAGTTTAAAACTAAAACAAATGGGGGTTTTTCAATTCACGAAAATTTAAGAAAAAGATGATAAAAATTGAAAATTAATAAAAGTAATTATATATGAAAATTTAATAGACAAACTTTGGTTTCGGGTCACCGATGTTATCACACTAATATGGATCCTTGATACAAAATTCAGTTCATCAATAAACATTCATTGGGTGATGTTTTCTCTTAAGTGTAAATGATTAGAAACATGTATTCTAAGCATTCTTATCACTCAGTAACCGAGATACGATCGTAAGTTCAACTGAGTAATAGCTTTAAGAACTAAGAAATCAATGAACAAGACAACATATATACTACATTCATTTAATCAAGATGAGTTTCTTCTTCGAATTCTAACGTATTCTAATCGTTACTTGTGATTAGCAAAACTGACCATTACATCTCACTAATCTAGCTATTAAACGAATCAATTCCTAGTTGCACACCTAGAAATCAATCAATTTAATTGTAAAAGGCAATTAGGAAGGCACTCAATATTCATCAACAAAACAAACTTTATCGAAACGTCTCACACATAAAAGATGATAACATGGTTTCCCTCAACCAAGAAAAGAGATTTAGTTACTCATAACGAAAATAAAAATCAATAAAGAAATAGCCAAATGTAAAGTCTCCATCCCTGGTCTTTTCCTAGAAAATTCGAAAACTCATAGAGAAAATACTACAGAAAATGAAAAACCTAACTAAGGTTGATAAAAAGAACAGAAGAAGACTGCAGAAAAAACGTAAAACTATCCTAAAACTGTGGCTTACGAAAACAGCAGGAAAACTCTGCAGAAAACATGAACTCTACTCCTAAAGTGGCCGACAAAAACTAGAAGAAGAACACAAAAAACGTCAAACTACTCCTCATGAAAAACCTGTATAAAATACTGCAGAAAAATGTAAAACTATGCTAATCCTAATAATATGTGAATAGTAACCATTCCCTCTTCTTTATGCTTTTCGATCCTATCTTTTTCCATGATCCTTAGCTGATCACATCTCCCACATATTTAAGTTGCAAATCTCTAGCAATCTGATCTTCTAAGATTATGAAAATCTCAAACGAATCAAATTTGAATTTGAAAACAGAATCTGCAGATGGTTTTCATCCTTGCATGTGCCCACGCTTAGTTACTGAAGTTGCTGCCAATCTGGAAATTTCTGGTTATCTTTGCTTCCTTTGCATCTTTTCGATTCAATTTTATCTCTTCAGTGTTAAAAATCACCTGAGAACAATTAAGGGACAAATCCATCAATTTTGAATAATAATTTCAACACATGAGAGAGATTTATATACCAAATGCATGCAAAATGACAACTTAATACTATTCACAATCATTATTCACAGGACTGTAGCTCCAACAGTTTTTCACTCCTACAACACCCCAGTTGAAAAAAACTAGAGCTCTGATACCATTTGTTATACCGAAACGTCAACCAATTAGGAGTGGCAAAATAAAGCGGCAATTAACAGGATAGAAAAATTAACCATACCGCAACACCAATAAGAACACTAAGATTTATACTGGTTTAACAATGCCTACGTCTAGTATGGAGATGACGAAGTATTCCACTACAATCAATGAAAGTATACAATATTGTTTATCACTTAATTTCCCAAAGACTCAAATTAACCCAAGCTCACACACTCCTATTAGGAAGAGAAAACTGAAAAATACAAAGCAACAGACAATTTGAGAGAAATTTCTTCTCTTTGCCAGATTGCTCCTTGCTATTTTCTCTCTCCCTCTCTTTTTTGGTGCAGCTCTTTCTCCTCTATATTTAGCTACTGCCATGCTTCTCCTTTTATAAAGAAGCCAATGGGTGAAGGCCAGCTATAAAGTATAGTTGGCCAATTAATGCATTCACCGAAATTGGTTTTCCAATTTTGATTATTGTTTGAGATAATAATCAACACTTCCAGCTGTTTTGGGACATCAAACTCGTGTTCCTTTGAATTTTCAATCTTACAGATATCAAGAATGTGATTTCAACAATTCTGCAGAGCTACAAATTTTTATTTTCACCAAAGTATGTATAGCAAAAAATTTAAGTTTTCATATAACATGGTCTGCAAATCATGCTTGACGCATTGCTAATTATAATCGTAAGAGATTGATCCATTGGTTGCTCTCGACACTTCAAACTTATCAAACTATGAAACTCTAAGCATCCTATTAAGCAGAAGTTGTAACCAGTTAATTGTTATCATAATTCATCCCAAATGATGAACAACTCTCTCACACCTTGTTCTGGTAATGGCATCTTGATGATAATATAACTGATGTGTAGGATCCATCGTTGTGCCATCGAAATCTCACTGATTAGGACCTGTTACTATGATTCAACTCTTAAAAATACACTCCTCACTAAGAAACAAATAAAAATTGATTGTATATTTTGGAAAATCATTCAGAATTCCTATCTATATAGTAAAATATAGAATTTGCATAGAATAATATTCTTTGAAAGGAATGGTGTGATAACCCCTTTTGTTAGTGTCAGATCATAGTTGAGAAATTCCAAATCTTTGTCTGATCTCATAGATTGGCAAGAGAAAGCAAGGGAAGAGGTTCCTCAACAGTTTGGCCACCAAAATCTAACAACAGATGGCATTGGAAAGCTGAAGACCGTAAGAAACTTTTTGCTTGGGTTGTTCTTCTACTACCCATTTTTCAATCTGAACTTTTTTTATCTGAATTCCAACTTCATCATCTTTTGGCTAGTAGATGAGCGCGATCATGAATGAATCTGTCAAGCCATATCCTCCTCTTTTTAACATAACAAGGGAGGCCTAAAAGGAATTTAGATTAGGAAACCTAGTGATTCCAGCAAAAATGGAATTCTACATCCCAAATCTTACACTTCACTATGACCCTCATGTTAGTTTATACCCTATAGCCAATCGCTTTAGTTGTAAATTAGTGACAAATTATTTAAAGGCATTCTTTATCTTGTACATGTTTAGATGTATGTGTTAAAGTCCATTCGATAATTGTACATTGCAAATAAAATTATAATGAGATTATAATTACAAGATTCATATTGCATTTATGTATTATCCTTAAATTGTTCGTAGTTATTGTTTTATTAAGACTGGAAATTAATAGAACGTAAAAAGACTAGCACACATTATGTTTTTCCTTATAATTGAAGTAGTCGATCTCATAGGCTAAAGTATAGGGATACTTAAACAAACGTGTGGGTGTTTGTTAGAGAACAAGTTCACTAAACAAATCCGACATGAGAAATCCATTTGGAACATTATGTGTATATCTATGGAATTCTCATTGTGATGATTGTATAAGTGATCATTTGACTTGAGGTCACTAAACTTATTATGTATAGGGATTGCTATGTTTTGATATTACTTATGACCTATTTAATCATAGGTCGTTTAATCGGTAGTCATTGAATGTAGCATGGAGGTAGTTGCGTGATCAAGATAGGATTCATCACTCTAAAGTAACCAGGGAGAATGTTTCGTTGTTCTCGATTAGTATTGATTCGAGAAATCCTTGGCTAAGGTGGAATGACATTTTGTAAATAGTTTACAAATATCATTAATTAAATCGATAGCTAATGGAGAAGAACTAATATGATTTGACTCAAAATAGAGTAGACGTTAATTCCATACTCTATGTCTAATCGGAACATTGTATGATGAGATGATTGAATTATATGAAAAATCATGCATAAAAAGATTAATCAAAACTACTTTCACATTCCTAAATATTTGGCTGGTCATGACTCATTACTATACGCCAATCTTGATTTATGATTATAATTTGTTTAATTGGAGAATTGAAGATAAATTAAAAAGATTTTTAATTTATCTAATTCTAATTATGAATTAGAATTATAATTAATAATCATTGCTAACGTATTTGGAAACCTAATGGGTCTTACATAAAGAAGGAGTTGAAGAGAGCAAAGTTAATTTATTCAAGTTGGACTTGATCGTAAAGTTTGAGAACGTTTATGATTAAATATAAGATATTTAATAAATAAGGATCAATATGAGATATTGAATTTAATTTGGGCATAATTGGTATTTAATTATAATTATTTGTAATTCTAATTAAAGTTTAATTGAAATTAGAATTTAATTTCAAT